>PUID01032834.1:53940-66556 GCA_002993905.1 Miscanthus sacchariflorus | reverse complement strand
TTGATCATTTTCATTTCATGTCCACCTTCATCACCATGGACCTCTCACTTGCTTCACCACTTGGATTGAATCATCTTATCTAATTTATACACTTAGATCAAATGTTAGTCCTAGGTTTCATCAATTATTAAAAATCAAACTAGAGCTTTCAAATTGTCGCGGGGCTCTCACTAATTTGTCATGTTCTTGAATCTTGACAAGCTAGCTTTCATCTTTTTTTTTTTTGAACTTTTATCTTGTTGATATACACCGGCTAGCAACCATAAACTTGGGCTTTCCCAACGCTACAGGGTGGCATGCTGTTCCAACTGCATCAGACCTCCGTGTCATAATGAAGTATGTACTTACAATGTGTGAGAGCAAGTGCAAGGCGTATATCACGGTTAGCCTCGGTAAAAAGCTAACCTACACATAGGAATAGTGACTGAAGACATCACACCCCATCTTAGGCTATGCTGACATAGAGCTCTCTCTCTCTCCAGATACTTTTTAGCTTTATCAGATGAAAAGCAAATGTTGGGCGCATCGCGTTCTCTGATGGTTACTTCTGTATTTTCTCAGGTGAGATATATGTGACTTTTGCAGGTTACTAGCGGGCTCTGTGAGGACAGCATTTTCTTACGTATTTTTTCTCGTCCAATCCTACATGGCCTGACGAAGCCGAGCGATGGGGTGGCTTAAGGGCTTGCCCAACGCTACACCGTGCCTGTGTGCCTGAGGTTCCACATCCACATGCGGTGTCCACATCCATTCTCATGGTGGTTCCGCAGCGTGTCAATACTGATTGTAGAATATACAATGGCTTCACTTGACAAAAGTGAGCAAGCGCTCGTTGAAAGCCGAAAGCTGCAGCTCCGTGATGCGTTGGAAGCTAAAAGTGAGACACAGCTTTAAGATGAAACCACCATCCTTGTTGGTTTGTGTTGGATCTGCCCTAATAGGCTTCTGCAGAAGTAACCATAGCTTTATCCGACAAAAAGGTAAAGCATGTATGAGGGGTGCATTGAGGTGACGAGGCATTCAACATGTAGCGAAGAGAGAAATACAAGATAAGTGTTTCCCGTAGGAAGTATGGTGGGTCCAAGGAGAACGAAAAAGACAAATGTCCCTTGTGTTGAGAAAATATTAGCTTCAATCCTAGTTTTCATACATAGAACACAACTTCTTTGAGGGCCATTGATGCTGTATGGCTACGTTGCTGCTGCCAATTTAGTGGAATTATTAAAAGATAAAACTTAGTTGATGTCTACGAGTTAATTATTTGAATTCATTCTTTTAGATTTATGGCTCTCTAAGTGTGCATGCATTACGTCTCCTCTTGGAGCTAGGGCGAAATTCGTATGTTTACTCTTGTTTTCTCACACTGTAGGTTACAGTTTCTTATAAGTTTGATTTTAATTTGATTGTGCAACTTATTGTTTCATTCTTCTCCTCATCTCCTGTTCTCTATGCAACATAAAGCTTTCTCTTGTCTCCGAAAGGACCGAATGGCCTAAAAGAAATGTAACTTGGCCTATAAAACCCTCTTTACACCTTAACTCAAGTTTCTACAAAAACAAACTAAGTCTATTATGAGCTTCACACGTTACCTTTCTTTTTTTTTTCTTTTTGACAATCACGTTACCTTTCATTTGGATGCACTGCAACTGCACATGYTGATCGGTTGCTGACCCTGAAGAAAGTGGAACTTTCTAGTAGTCCTCACGCAATGGATCGGAGGCGAAATGACCACAGGCACGGGGGTCAAGTGAAGGGACCAGAAGGCACGGGGCGCTGCCAAACGGCTCGCTCCATCTCCTCTGTCCCGGGCCTCTTCCGCTCTTTCTCGTGCGCCGCAGAGCAAAGGGCAAAGCTCCACGCCTTTCGCTAACTAACAACTCCTACTCTTCTAGCGCCTGTTTGGTTGCCTTCTCATTTTTGCCCAAGTAAACCAAAACTGGCTTGGCAAAATTAAAATTTGTCAAAGTTAAGACAAAAAAAACATAGTTGTACATTTGGTTGAGTGCCATAAAAATAATATAAAGTACCTTTTCTCTCTTACGCAATATAAGAAGTTTCTAAAGATTTGCTAAAACTTTGACCATAAATATCAGTGCACCAATTCTTTTGTAATAAACTAACTGATGACTAAAATTTTTGGCTTACCATGATTTTGGATGGACAAGAATTAGAAGTCAACTAAGCAGATCCTAAGTACTAGCCAGCAAATTGAAGTCGTGCCTAGTTTTTTTTTTCTAGATTAGGTTGTGCTAAGTCCAGCTAGTTGCAGCGCGCTACTGACCTACTGTAGTTGTTGCTAGTGCAAAACAACACCTGCACACAGCTAAACCGAGCCCGCTGTGAAAGAACATAACACATGGCTCGACGCACACTAAAGGCAAAGCCTCTATTTAGTATGAGTTCAAATGGCTTCAATTTCTTGCTACAGAATACGTGAAAGAGATGGAACCAAATAGATAATGGCTTCAATTTCTTGATACAGAGTACGTGAAAAGAAATGGAGCCAGTAATAAACAAATAAATAAAATAATGAATTCACTGTCTTCTAGTTTATTTTCTAAAGAGAGATAAAAGCAGCTCCTTTCTAGTTGCTACAACACACAGAGAAGCTAAAGTTAAAGTTGAATGGAGCTCCACCAAACAGGACATAATGTAACCGTCTTTCATTTAAATTGAATCAATCTCCTTTTAATTTTATAGAGAATTAATTATGTACTGCACTAGCATTTAGTATTTAGAATTCATACGATTTAAGGTTAGACCAAGTTTAATTAAATGTAACAAAAACAAATAATTTACTATTATTAGTATGAGCACCGTATAGAACAACGTATTATATGGTATGAGCACCGTAGAACGTATTATATATTCGTTGCAGTGTATAGATATATATTTTCTATAGTATGGATATAACATTAGTAGGACCCATTCGGTCTGGCCGTCCAAGAGAGAGAAGGAAAGATTGATCCATCCATCGATGGAAGCTACGCGTGCAGGTGCAGGTCGGCGTCTACTCTCCAAAAACGAAGACCAAACCTCACACGCCTCTCTCACCCATCTCAATCCACTCCATGCCCTGCGCCTGCGGCATCGTACGAGAATATATATATGCTGAACGATGAATATTGATGATAAGGTTGAACTGAAGGCCAGGTATATGTTTCCTTTGTTCTGTTCTGTTGTCGTCTGACGCAACGATAGACCACCACCGGATGAGTGAGATACTACTACACGGATCGCCATACCTGCTACTGGGGATGACCGGCCGGAGAGGTCAATTCCAGACATCCACAGCGTCTCATCTCATTTACACAGTACGTGTGTCACTCTAACGCTGACTCGTCCGTCCAGAACTGCATGAAGTCATTTCGTTCAACGGCGGTTGCTAGCAAAAACAGTGGTACTGCTTCTCTTATTCAGGGTAGCTGTCATCAGTCTAATATATATACAACGGTTTTCATAAATTCTTAATGGTCGGCTGGGGCCGGTAAACGTGGGGTCCTTGTTTACTTACGCGGAGCAAGGCGGGTGATCCGACGGTTGTGCGCGTGTTGTGCTGTCCGCTACTACTACTAGCGCATGCAGGAGTACTGCCAAAACTGTAGTAATTAACCGATGATGCCGATGGGTACGAGAGCGAGTCCGAGACCGGGACTTGCATGCTCGCGTTGCGTCCCATTAATTCCGATCATCAGCTTATCAAAAAAATAAAGATATTCCGATCATCAGACAGCATGATCCTCCCTCCTCCCATCGCTTTCATCCGGATCCATCGACGCCGACTCTCGGGGTCTTCTCGGGCCCTGCTGCCTCGCCGTCCAATCAAAATCCAAAAATGGCTGATCTTATCTTGTTACTACCCCGCCCGATCCTTTGGTTTCAGTTCACTTTGAGCAGGTCACCACCGTCCAGGCCATGATGTCAAGCTAACTCAATCCGCCGCTACCTGGATGCCGGCCATGGGTTGGGGGTTAGTACTCCTGCCTGTCCTATCCAGATGAACCACGTCGCCGATATCCATGCACATGCTACTCATCACGCTGTCAGGACCATGTATGTACTATGTTAGATTTTTTACATTAGAGACGCGGCTAGACAATCATTAGTGACGCGAAAAAAATAAGTCACTTATATTACATCTCTGATGTGAAGCCAAAAGTGTTTTTCTATCTCCCTCTAATTTATTCATACTTCGATGAAACTTTATTATTGTTTCTAGGAAAGAGGCATCTTTTCAAATAGAGTCAATCCGAACACACATGAATACACACCTTATATCTTTGAACGTCTTAAAGAAACTAGTATAGTAAATCTCCATATTGGCAAAGCAATCACAAGTGTCTACGTCCTCCATTCTGTAACATAGTGCATTCAATTATTTAAAATTTGTTTTGATATGTTAAAGGTTTCAGATAACAAAAAAATAATGTTCACTAAATAGAAATGTTTAATTCAATACTTGCCATGTTTGTGTATAAGAGAATTGAGAGTCTATCGTTTAATCATGGGGAATAGAATCGGATTTCCATAAATTAGAAAATTAAGTGAGAGATACATGCGTGTGTACCTCATTATTGACCGATAGGTGTGGTGGGATAGTTATTTTTCTTTAGATGTATGTGAAGGTGTGATACTTGGACTATGCATGGTTCACGATCAAAATGGTAAGTTGCTATATACATGGCTGCACTCAATTGGTAAGGGTGTGCATTTAGCAAATGAGATGAAATTTATATAATAGGAGGTGTTATCAAATAATGCAAGGATAACAAAAAGGCCTAATTGTTGTTGTATATATATACTAGCTAGAATAAAGCCATATCTGGACCTCATTGTAGTCGTGTAGATAGTGAAATAGAGTATGGATCTCATTAATATAATATAATGATTATTGCCATTGTATAGAGAGAATCTCCATCGTAAAGGGCTGCATAGATAGTTGAACTCTAAAACTTCATTATAGAATCCAATGTTTGGATCTCATTACCATTTTTCTATCTTATTTTTATTTTTCTTATAGAGATCCAAAAAGGGCTAAATAATAGTGTTACGGGGGCAATTAAGGGGTGGCATTGGCAAGTTATTACACAGTGGGTTTATATGTATTTGTTACTACCTTTGTTTTTTATTTACATATTATACTAGATTTAAGTCAAACATTTATATCTTTGACAATAAGTTTTTTTAAAAATTATATAGGTTTATGACAAATTTATATTTTTAGATTCACTATAAAATATACTTCCATAATATATACTTTAAAAATTGTTGTAAAACAATAAGGATTTTTGAAATGGATGGTCAAAAATAATAATATTTGACTTAAGACATATCTAATATGACATGTAAAAAAAGAAATGGAGGGAGTAGCTGCGAAAATGAAATCCTCATAATGATATAAATTATTCATGTGTATCGTAGGTAGCATTAATGAATGATTATTAATAATTAATATGGAAGCAAATCCCGTTTCCAAACGGGTGGATTGTGGTGGTGAATTGCTTGGATGATATGGCCGACTTTGATGCGGCAGCGTGGATGTACGTACGTACACTTGGACGGGTGGGATCGCCCGGGTTGGCGTGGCAGCGCGCATCGAATCGAATCGAATCGGGGCAAAATCGCGGGCGACGGGGAGAAAAATCTGCGCGGCTTGGCGGGGACGTGGCGGACTCCCGAATCCTCGCGCGCGCCCGGCGCCCGGCGCCCGGCCCTCGGCCCTCGGCCCTCGGCCCAGGCCCTCAAGGTCCGGGCGAGCGGCTATATATGAGATGGAGACGAGCCGGGGCGGTTTGCCAAGCAAAAACACGGCAGTTCTAGTCGATCTCGATCGCAGGCGCAGGCAGTGCACACACAACTCGTTCTCTCCTCTCTCTCTCTCTCTCTCTCTCTCTCTCTCGCTTCCTCGACGGGCGATCCGAAGGGGGGACGATGGTGTCCGCTGTGCTCCGGACCATCCTGGTGACGGGCGGCGCCGGGTACATCGGCAGCCACACGGCGCTGCAGCTGCTGCAGCAGGGCTTCCGCGTCGTCGTCGTCGACAACCTCGACAACGCCTCCGAGGTCTCCCTCGTCCGCGTCGCCGAGCTCGCCGGCCACAACGGCGCCAACCTCGTCTTCCACAAGGTGCGCACACTCTACGCGTGATTGATTGCTTCCTAACCTGCCGGAGTGCCGGTTTCGCTTGTTTAATTTCATCCTACTGGGATTTTAGTTAGCCTTTTTTTTTCTCTCCTGACTTGCCGAAGTTCCATTGTTGGGATCGTCGCCTCGATAGAAATTTTGGGGTTTGATTCTGATGATGGAATTTTATATTATTTGTTTAATCATTTTTCTTTTCCACAAACTAGTAACGGAAATTCCTCAGTCGTACTTAACTTGTTTTTTTTTGTTTCGTTTCCATTCATTATTTTATTTCCTACTAAAATCAAAACGAATCAATGGACAAAAAGGGGCAGGTATTGATTTGTGGGGAGGTTTCTTTCCTGCTTTGGTTGACATGGCCCATGCCCTCCCACGGCGGTTAAGGACCATTTCCTTGTACGTCTAGTCTATAAAGTTAGAACTACTACAGTAGTAGTAGTACCCATCTAGCTCTAGCTGTCCATGGTCACACACCAGTACACCACCCATCATCCTGTCCACGTATCAGCAAGGCGAGTCTTCAGAGGGGCATTCCATTCCCATACCCTGGAACTGGAAAACATGGTTGCTTCACCGCGTCGACGCCGTTTCCTTTGATTCCCGTGGCAATCTGGACGGCAAAGACCATGTTTGACTGCTCATATAAATCAGCTTATTAGTTATATTATAATATTTTTCTCTTTTAATAAATTAATCGTACAAATCAGCCCAAACAACGTGTACCCCAGCCGAACCAGCCTCACGAGACGTGAGCCCCGGCCACCGCCCCGGTCTTTCCTCGCGTTGACGCGGCCGTGTGACGCGACTGATGCGTGCCCTCCTCTAGTGGAAACTGGAAACGGTACACCACATACACGCCAAACGTTGCTTTCTTGCTTCGTTTCTCTTTTCCTTCGATTCCTTTCTTCTACACTCAATAAATGATGATAAACAAAACAGAACGCGTCGTCGAGCCGGCCTCGCCTCCTTCTGCTCTGCTTCTGTGCCTGTGCGGAGATCCGTTGGTCGGGTCAACTATTAGCCTACTTCCACTCCCACGGCCCGTGCGCGCAGCCAAACCTGAATTGAACCTGACCTGCCTAACTCCAATCATCCATTTCTGTTCCGTTCCATTGTTGAATGGTGCGTGATTAGCGCCGAATTATATTGACCCCAAATTTAATACACATCCCATCTCGCCAATTCTGCACCATATTCATTCGTCAGATCGAAAGAGCACTATACTATATGTACTACATTCGTCCGGAAAAGAATACAATTATAGGTTGCGTGCTACGAAAAGTGGTGGACGTTTGATCAAGTTTTTATAAATAATATTCACATTTATGGCATTAAATTAAATTAAATTATTATGAAAATTTATTTTGTAATTAATCTAATTGTATTTATTTAGTATCATAAATATGGATACTTTTTTATCTAAGTACTAAAACGTGACACTGTACTAGAATTATATTCTTTTTAGGACGGTTTTAAATTAATTTATTATAAAAATTCATTTCGTAATTAATTTAATGGTATTATAAACCTGGATATTTTTTTATTTAAGTACTAAAACGTGATACTGTGCTAGAATTATATTCTTTCTTTTTTTTGCGATTGAATTATATATTCCTTTTAGGACGGAGGTAGTATATCCCATCTGTTTGTTTCTGCATACTTTTTTATTGAACGAAACTGTCTGTTCCTGCATTACGCAAGCAACTTAAACTGGCCTTCTAATTAATACTGCTTATGCCTCTGCAGGTTGACCTTCGCGACAGGCACGCTTTGGAGGAAATCTTCTCGTCCCACAGGTAACCAACAACGCCATTCCTTTCCCTTTCCGAATCCCAAATGGTCGAACCAATCGCATGGCAGGGATACCTCTGCTGTTTGTTTTATTATATACTATCACAATGACATGCATAACCTGTACTTTGTCGGAGCCTGCCAATCAAACTAACTGTCGATGTACCTGCCTGCCGTATCACCATGACATGCATAACCTATACTTTGTTGAAGAGGTGTCAAATGATTGGATTCAGTTCAATTGACTTGAATTGATTCCTGGCAAGCTGTTTCCGGAATCTGCCGCTCTTCTTTATTCAGTTTAATTGACTTGAATTATTGCCGAAATTGGCATGTGTTAGTTTTAATTTACTAATTCGGTTTTAATCACCGAATCTGCCGCTTTGCTTGCATTTCTAGAAAGCAAGCTGTTTCTAGTGCTTGTGCTGCATGTATATCTTGATTACCACAGCTCACCTTAGCTAAGCTGTCTGCCTATCTGTGATGTTCACTTTCTCGGCGCCGCCAGGGCGCTTGTTGTTGGTCACTAAAATATTTGACAGTTTCCCTTTGCTCCTGACTAACACACGACCACTTCGAACTGTGGCTGCAGGTTTGAGGCTGTCATTCACTTTGCTGGGCTCAAAGCTGTTGGCGAGAGCGTGCACAAGCCCCTGCTTTACTATGACAACAACCTCATCGGCACCATCACTCTTCTCGAGGTGATGGCTGCAAATGGCTGCAAGAAGGTAACAGACATACATGCCTCTTTTTTCATACGAAGCCATCTTCTCTGGCCCTGCGTTTTTGGGCCCTCATGTTTGCTTGCTTTACAACTTGTTTCTGTTGGCGTCGCCTACTTTGCATTGCGCATTTGCATGCCCCCAGCTGGGGCTCACAGGATACCGGTGTCCTAGTTTGCTTCTGGACCAGGTGCCACTGTCCCTTTTTCGTTGTCTGCCAGCCAACTTGTAAATTTGTGTCACGGAGGTGCCATGCATGCTGTCCGTGACAAAATCTTCAATGCGATGGTTCCAGATTCGGCTGCTTGTGTCTCGGCCATCCATCCGTCTAGAGTTTTCTGTTCAGTGGTGCCAGCTTGCTGTGGTGATCGCTTGTTCTTATTCAGAACTACTTTTCAACCGTCATGGAACAGTGTTTTTCTTTCACAACATTTCAGCATAAACATCAGCATAAGCTAAATTTCAGCATCAGCGAACAAGGCGATTTATTCTGGTGGTACGGTACGGGCTAGGAACTGAAAAATGACCATCCTCGGCCATCCATGCATTCTTGTTTAATATAGTACCTCAGCACTCATTTCAGCTTAGAATCCATTATCTCGCATTAATACAGCAGGAGCCCGAGTAACGTATGCATCACCATCAGTGTGTCTGGAAAGCTAACTGAACATGTTTCCTTGTCATTACAGCTGGTGTTTTCATCATCTGCAACTGTCTATGGGTGGCCCAAGGAAGTGCCATGCACCGAAGAATTCCCGCTTTGCGCCACCAATCCCTATGGGCGGACCAAGGTTCCTTTTTTTTCTTATAAAAGTTTCTTGGTCCAATACTGCCTTTTGTTCAATGATCATCTATAAATTACATAAAATGTATGATATACCGTGCTGCAGCTTGTGATCGAAGACATCTGCCGCGATGTTCACCGTTCGGACCCTGATTGGAAGATCATACTGCTCAGGTACTTCAATCCTGTTGGTGCTCATCCAAGCGGATACATCGGTGAAGATCCCTGCGGTGTCCCAAACAACCTGATGCCCTATGTTCAGCAAGTCGCTGTTGGGAGGTTACCTCACCTCACAGTATATGGAACAGACTACAACACAAAGGATGGAACTGGGGTACGTACTCTATTGCTTGTGCTACTCTGTTATTGTCTAATGGTAGGTAGTCCAGTCCAGAAACTCAGGTCGTTACTGATCTATATGTTACTTCTAAAAAAACTGCTAGGTGCGTGATTACATCCATGTTGTTGACCTGGCTGATGGCCATATAGCAGCCCTGAGGAAGCTCTATGAAGACTCCGACAAAATAGGTTGGTTGCCTATTGTTGATTCTAAACTTCATGGACAACTCAGCTGTCGTATATTCAAGCAATCAGCTGAAGCTGGCTAATGATGCGATGCTCATCTATTGTTTGGTTGTAATGCATGTAGGGTGTGAAGTGTACAACCTGGGGACAGGGAAGGGGACATCGGTGTTGGAAATGGTGGCTGCATTCGAGAAGGTTTCTGCGAAGGTAAAATTAACTTCACTTTAACCATCATGCACGCATTTATCTTTGCCAACTGATTCTGACTGGCTGAATTCTGTACAGAAAATCCCTCTGGTGTTTGCCGGGCGAAGACCTGGAGACGCAGAGATCGTCTATGCTGCAACCGCCAAGGCAGAGAAAGAGCTCAAATGGAAGTAAGTATGCTGTTAGCTATGGCTTGTATGCTGCTGGTGCAGTTTGACGGATTCCACGTGGCATTCTCCCGATCCAATCCTTATTTATAACGAAAACAATATGAAAACTTGCAGAGCAAAGTACGGGATCGAGGAGATGTGCAGAGATCTGTGGAATTGGGCAAGCAAGAACCCATACGGCTATGCTGGATCAAGCGACAACGGCAAATGATTCACCCATGCATCCATCCTGCAGTAGTAGCAAGCAGCAAACTGAGCAGCAGCAGCCTATACTACCATAATTAATAGCTCATCATATGTAATAGTCATCTAATTAGGGGATGCTGCGATGGGCCTCGTTTCTTCAATGTATAGAGTGAGGAGTAGGGGGTTCCATCTCATCTATCCATCTTGTTATTCTTTTTTTTTTATCATTCCTGTACGATTATTAGGCCAGCCTGATATTACTCCATGGTTGGTTGCTAGAAAAGGAATAAACTCCAGGCATACCTAATTATTATGGATATACACACCATGACTGTCTTGTAATTTATGATACTAGACTGTTGACTTGATCGGTTGATGAGACCTACTCGTGCTGTCGTGCGCTCTGGTTCTGCATGATCGCTCAGCTCAGAGCTACTGTAAAACAAGACTCGTGTACTCTAAAGTGAGCCTAACTCCATCCTTGGAATAGAAACGAACATCTGAAATCCTATGATATTGCTCTGCTGTGCACCCTAATTCGCAAATGTTTCTCCACTAAGTGGCAGTTTCATCTCATCATTCCCGTGTGTTGGAAAGTGTAGTAGATGAGTTTCATCTCAAATAAAACTCATTTCATTTGAGATTTATTTGAGTTCATCTTTCTTTAAAAAAAACTCATTTCATCTCACTTAACTTTTATCATGTATGGCCCCGTTCGGCTTCTGAATCTTGGCTGAAACTGGCTGAAAAACACTATTCTGGCTGAAATGTTGTGAGACTGTTCCGACTAAAAAAAAGAAGCTGAATAAGCCCGATATGGGGTAAGCCGAACGGGGCCTATCTCTCTTCATCGATACTATGTCATGTCATCTTATTTAATGCTCATGAAACTCTGATAAACCTATATTAAGACTTGTCTTATCAGTGGGCTTTGGATTTCGGTCCTAAAACAGTAGCATATTCTTCGTTTGCATTTCAGACATTACTTTTTTTTGTTCCATTGTACTATTAGACTCTTCTTCACCAATTGAAAATGTCATTGTTCCAAACACGAGATATGCCTCTACGTGAGGCTTTTCCCAATGTCATGTTTTTACTTATAGCTCCAAGTGACATATAGGATCGGATAAAAAAAAAGTGATCTATACTTGACATAGTGGCTTGCAGAAGCCACATATGCTTGGGAAGGGAGAATGTGGTCCATACTAAAAAAAAAGATGGAGAGAAAATAAAGGTGAGGCATGATGAAAGGAAAAAGTTTCTTTACAAACTACAAGTAGTGATAGTTTGCATTGTGTGAATAGTAGTCTTAACATTTTCTAGTATATGTGGATCACTTTATTTGTATACAACCACTACGAGTGTTAGCCTCCATTGACTTACTGCAGGGGGTGATGGGCCATGGCCTAGGGAGTACTATAGAGAGATGCTGAGTGGCCCATCAACTTTGGAGCAAGCACATGCACGCTCTCTTGCTATCATCTCGGAATGGCATGCTCAGCTATTAGAGTGTGTTGTTGCAGACACGAGTGAAGTGTTATTTTTTTCTTCAAATTCCGTATAAAAAAACAAATGCACATGTTTTTATTGTCCAAATTCCGTAGCATCTAGTGCATGGGTCCATTGAACTTGAACCAGGAAGCTCGTTACATTTGGGCCGAGATAAGGACCACTGCTGCTAGGCCATGAGCGGTGCTGGGCCTCGCGGAGCACGCCTCACGTCACGGGCGCAGGCAGCGGACGCGTGCGAGTGGGCCCCGCCTCCGCAGTCCGTCACCTCCTCCTCCATCCTCCCAGTCCCAAGTCCCTGGACCCCAACCCCGCATAAATGTTTGGTTCCAGACTGGCCAGACTTGCCTGGAGTGCGCGTCAGTCCCAGSCGTCCGATTTCCCACGCCTGGGGACAGGATGAGCTGCCTGGCAGGCATCTGCCTGCGAGTGGCAGCCGTCCTCGGATCCGTGCCGCTCCGCGTCGGATTGCGGGCGGCAGGGGCTGGGGTTGGTACCGTGGGGGCGAGGTCCGCGGCGGGTTCTGGTCGCGGGCATGGTCGGGCGACGCGGGATCTGAGCCGCCATTGATGGGTTTT
>PUID01032834.1:23996-36922 GCA_002993905.1 Miscanthus sacchariflorus | reverse complement strand
AAGATTATAACTTATCATTTCATGTGACTTCTTGATTTCAAACTTCATGAAACTTTTCCACTGGTCAAGAGGGATGCATATTGATGTAATGTACATGAAATAAGCATGTTTAACATTACTCTTGCATAATCTTAACAAGGGTCCACATGTAAACAAAGGTGCGTTGTCCAAGTAAGTTGGAGCTCACTCTTGTAGATTTGATCTTGACACCTTCATCACCACTTAACATGTCATGTTTGAGCTCATACCCATTGCTTAACTGGTGACAAACACCTAGGGTGTTACAATAACCAGGGCAGGTTCACCTATCAGAACAAGTTGATCTGGTGATCAGAGATGATGAGGATACGATTGAATGAATGAGCAAAGGCGAAGGTGAGCGCCCCCCCCCCAAAAAAAAGAAAGAAAAGGAAAGGAAAAAAAGAAGTCCTATATGTTGTTGTTTCATGTTTTGTTGTCTAAGATATGTATTCAACAATATTTTTTTTCTTTTGTTGCATTTGCCTTAAACCTATGTATTCACATCTGAATTTTGTTGATTTGTAGGTTGAAATGTTTCCTAATTTCTGCCGTTGATTCTGCTATGAGTGTTTGCAATGGCCTTGGTTTGCATGACAGATACTTTCGGATAACTTTGTTCATCCCAGAATTTATTGCAGTAATTTCATGAGATGTTTGAACTTAGGAGGGCATTGTGTTTTCACAATTACTACCTTTGGGCCATCACAGCTATTATAGCCTTGCAGGTGCAGCATTGATCCATTTTTATAGTTCCTATAGATTTCTTTGTTTTTTCTGATTTTTTTTTTCTTGTCTGTTGACGTTCCTTTCTTGTTTGGAACTGTTCTTCAGTGTCTGATGATCAGAAGCCCCAACCCTATAGAGCTATTACTTTGCAATATCCTGAATTGTTAGCTTTGTTATTTTGCTCAAATTGCTGCCAAACTAGGATGGGTTTGACCATAACAAGTAACCAGTTTGCAACTAATTGTTGTCATTGCTGCTGTGCCGCTGTGGTGGTGGTGTAGTACATTGTATATATTCGAATGAATGCTCCTACTTAGTTCATTTAGAGAGGGAGGGAGTACATGGTGCTTCTACAAATATTGTGTTGATACTGGAGCAAATCTGAGCCATTCAGAGTGACATTGTGCTTCGACTAGTATTCTGTTTTGTCATACTTTTGGTTATGATTCTCATACTTATGGTTACGATTCTCTTTCCTTAATGATCCTGCCTTTTCTAGTGATTTCAACTTGGAACCAGGATCATGTTACTGATGGGACCAACCTATCAACTTGGATTTGATGCATCTAAGATTCCTGACCTGGGTAGATATGGATGCATAGATTCCTTGTTTTTTTGGTTGGGATGCCCATGCTTACTTGGATGAATTGCTCATTTAGTCATTTTGTTCTAAAGAATGTTTTCTTTTCCCACAAACTCATATTTAACTACTTCCATTCTTCCAACAATACTTTGGGCAGCCAACCTTGGTGTTAATGGTCCTAAATCCTAGTTGCGCGCCATGACCTTGATGAATCTTGGTTGATCGAACAAATGGATAGACATACTAAATTACTATCATGAGCGTGGCTGTACTTTTTGGTCATGTGTGTGAAAACTTCTCGATGTGTGTGCAGTTCACATGGGAACAGGCTATTTCTTATCATGTGCAACGTAGCCTGCATGTTTAGGTCATGGTTCATAAGTTTGGCCGCAAAGGCTAAGATTAGTTAGGAGTCGATACTATACTTTATTGGGGATATAATCATTAACCTGTGAAACAGCATAAGGTCAACTTATCAGAACCTTGCCCTCTGACCGCTGCTGCTTGTTGCTCCTCCCACCGATTGAACCACACGAACTCTCATGAAGTTGTCGCGTTGCATCCTTCTTAGGTAACCATCACCATCCTTCTCATGTAACCATCCCAGATAGTCGCTCCTCTCCTGGTTTGCTAATTGATCTGAGCTGCTGGGTTTTGCCTCCATGAGATGTGCTATCTAGCTAGCTAAAAGTTCTAGAAGATAGATTTTTTAAACAATCCAGAACCATATCTATTATCTAATATGTTGTTCTAATATATGTGTTCAGTGTGAACATTAGGAGCAGGGTCAGGGGATGATGTGATTTATGGAGGGTTTTTGAATAGTTTGCTCCATGTTCATTCTGTTATGATTGGATGTATGAGGAATAACAGAATTTTAAACATTGTCTGGACATAAGTTCTTGTTCATTAATAGGTTGAAAAACTCTGGACGGAAGCTCTAGAACAGTTCATTGATAGGTGCAAAGACTAGTCTAAACTAGCATGACAATACAAATTATTTTATATATGATGTTTCATTGATAAATACATTATCTAAAGCAACACCCTAAATGCTCATCAATAGGTAGGAAAATAGTCTACACCAACAGATACAGTTCTTAGTACAATGATATAGTGTAGCCCATCAGTTTAGACTGCATACAAACGTGGTGTGGTGCTGCATAAACAAATATGTTACCTGGTCGGTCAGGATGTGCTGTTGGATCTTGGAATAGCTGCATTGATATTGAACATTGAAGATGGTTGTTCTGCTTGCAGTTTGACTTCTTTTAGATAGTTGTAATTTCATTTTATTAAAAACTAAATGAATCTAAGTGGGTGAGGTTTGCCTATGCTTGAGGAATCTTTTAGTGCTCCTAAAGAGGAAGGTTATTCCTCGAATGAAATGATCCATGAAACTTCATAAATGTATAAGAAGATTCGAACTCTTTTAATAAAAACGAACATCTGTTTGTTTTTGGTGTATAATTTGTAACATCATTAGTCGTTGGCTGCTATGTAAGTTTCACCCGGAACAGCCTAGTTCGTCTGTTTCAGAGTTTCTGATCAATCTGGTGGCCTGAACTTTAGGAATACCTTCCATAAAGTGTTTGTGCAGCACTGTCGGTGTCTTTGGGAAACTAACCATAGCTGGATTAAAGATTCATTCATGGCAATCATTTGTACTGCTAGTGTATTTATGAAACTAAAGGCGTGTAGCAGTAACAGTGTTTCCTATTAATGGTAAAAATATCCATGCGTTGCAACGGGACTCTAGTTTAATTACTATTCTATCGGCGATGGGAGTGGTAGCATAACGAGCTGCGTGCGTGGGCATAGCTGCCACTGCGAGGCGACTTAAACCGACGGCACGGCCGCACGGCGGGCACGGCAGCACGCGCGTGCAGTATCACCAGCCACGGCCAGGCAGCATAAGTCAGTGCCGCGGCGGCCACCATGCAAACTTGGGCTGGCACTGCACAGCAATAAGGTGGGCAGCACAGTGCCCATGTGGACACAGCTCCTACAATGGCGCAGGCGTGGCCCGATGGCCGTGGTTGAGCCGACATCCCCGTTGTACACGTTCGGGTTTGGTTTGGGTTTCATTCGGATTTCCTGTCTGTTCCAGGGTCTAGTTTTGGTTTGCATCCTTTTCTCTATCCGTTTCTAAGTACACTTTTAGTTTGTGTCCATGAGTCTCGTTTTGGGTTGCGTCCGTTTTCTATCCACGTTTACGTGTCTGATCGGCTATCGGCTCATTTTTTTTTCCTGATTGGCGATTGGCCATTGGCCGACTTTTTATTTTTTTCCTGAGCCAACTTTCTTTCTTTATTCCAAGTATCATCCTCGCCTGTTGGCCATTGGAAGAAGTTTTTTATTGCTAAGGGGTGTTTGGCCATGGACTAAAGCATTTTGGACTAAAATCTACACTTTTTCGACTAAACAGCCAAACACTTTACTAAAAGTGGACTAAAGTTCTTTAGTCCACAAAACTAGACTAAAATGGACTAAGGGCCTGTTTAGTTCACATAGTAGCTCCTAAATTTAGTAGCTTTTAGTCGCTTTAGTAACTTTTTTGCCAAACACTATGACTAAATGTGACTTAAAGGGCTTTAGTCCTCTCTAATAACTCTGGAGTTACTAAAAGTGACTAAACCATTTAGTAGCTCCTAAAGTTTAGTAGTTCAAACCAAACACCCCCTAAAAGGTGCTGGGGACATCCATGCCCCTCATTTATTGTCCTCTCTCTCTCTCCCCTAGGGTAAAAGTGTCTTTCTTCCATATCATTTAATGACTTTAGTCCATTTTAGTTTAAGGAACCAAACACCACTTTAGTCCACTTTTAGTTCATGGACTAAAATGGACTAAAACTTTAGTCCATGGACTAGAGAACCAAAGAGGCCCTAATATATATCACCTCAGCCGAATCACCAAGGACACCAAGGACGATTGGCTGTATTTTTTTCATTTGGAGTCTGATTTTTTGCACCTGTAAGAGCATCTCCAAGAGTTTTCAAAATCATTGAGGGCCCGTTTAGTTTCATCCAAAACCCAAAAATTTTTGCGCAGTATCCATCACATCGAATCTTGCGGCACATGCATGGAGTACTAAATGTAGACGAAAAAAAAAACTAATTATACAGTTGGATGAGAAATCGCGAGACGAAACTTTCAAACCTAATTAGTCCATAATTAAACACTAATTGCCAAATACAAACAAAAGTGCTACAGTACCCAAAACCAAAATTTTTTCCCAACTAAACAGGCCCTGAGTTTACCAAGTTGTCAAAAAGTATTGGAACAAAGAATGAAGGGCTTCTCCAACCGTTTTCAAAAAAAAATCACTCCTAAAATATAAAATTTGGCCCCACACACAAAAAATTCTTTATGACGGCGGCTTTCTTTCGCCGGAGATTGCGCAAGGAGGCGCATCTGCGTTGCCGCCGCCTTCCCGAGGCCGTCGCCGTGGAATACATGGCGGCATGGCTGCACCTCGCGGCAAAGCTGCCCTGGACGAAGCGGCTCTAGGCAGATCGCGCACTCCAGCGTCTCGGACGGCTTGCCGTCACCCTGAGCAGCATATGGGAAGTACAACAGAGGCTCAATGCATGCCCGGTGCAGGTGGTCCACGGCGCCGACGACCAGGTGGTTCCGATTGAGTGCAGCCGCCATCTCAAGGCAAAGCTCCCGCGCGCCGAGCTCTGTGTCATGGACAGGCGCGACCACGCGACGGTGGTTCTAGGCAGGCAGAGGAGCTTCGCCGAGGAGCTCAAGGCGTTCTGATCAGCTACTTCAAGATTCCCAGTTCACGTCCAGGATGCAGGAGTACGGCAGCATCTCAACAATGCATGCATGTCTCGTGTGATGAGCACCTGCCGATCGAGGGAGAAGAAGCCCGGGAATGAAAAGATTGCGTGGGGAAACCCGTCTTAGCACGATGATATGCATGACTGACAGCGTGGATCTTTCCACGCATGGCGTCGATTTTTCCAGGTGCCAAGAGACCGAGAGGTGTGATTGTGAGTTACTGGAGATGTATTTTTTCAATTTTACAAAAAATCCTGGATTCGAAGAGTGTTTTGGGAACTCTCGGAGATGCTCTGACAAGTGAGTGACAACGTTTGTTTCCTTTGCAAAATCATATTGCTATTATTTTTTATATACAAAGATGAACGCAGCCGTGTCCATGAGTATTGGAAAAGGAATCGGTACCTATTAGGGCTCGTTTTCTAGTATTATCATATATTATTGAAATAGGTTTTGTTTAATAGAACTCATGTCCTAGCTAAGGATGAAAATGGACGGAAACGAACAGAAAATAACTCTACCATTTCCGTTTTCATATTTTTTGATGGAAACGGGAGTAGGAGCCGGATAGCCAGGAGCGGAAACGGTAGCGGGATAAACGGTAATACGAAAACAGGTAAATACGATCAGAAAATAGATGGAAACGGACGGTAAGCGGGAACTTACACCGGGATTACGTGCCACATGAACCCTCACACATATTAAAGTTAATAGACAATTCCTTTGTAAAAGGAGTGAATAAATAAATAAGTTAAGACACCTCAGAAATCACGGACTAATCTGCTCATTAGCTTGCTTACCCTTGCTGAGTGTGCTGCTGATACTCGCGCCCTGTTCGTTTGGGCTTGTTTGGCTGATAAGCCATAGCTAAAAGTACTGTTAGCTAGTTTGGTGTGAGAGAAAAATAATATTCGTTGGCTGATAAATACGACAAAGCGAGCAGGGCGTAGACGCGTCAGCGCCTGTACTGCTACCTGTGTGATGTAGAGTACGCCTATACGGCAGTGCTGCATGCCACATGGGCAACGGCCACACACCAGCAATTAATACGTTTTTTTTTTTGAAACACAATAACACAACATGGAAAAGTTCGCACTAGCAGTAGCAGGCTTCCTAAGGGCCCGTTCGGTTACAATAGAAATAGTCCAGGAATTAATCCCACTCATGAAGTATATACAATTTTAACTAACATTCCGACCAAGACTTTTTCTAGGCAGTCATTCCTAGCGTAACGAACGGGCCCTAAGGGTGCAGGATACGGAAGTTAGATGAATATAGATAGGCCGAACCAGGCCTCATGTTTATGAAGCAGGCCAGCAGGTTATCACGATAAGCTGTAAACGGAATGAAAACGGGATTATCCCGATCAAAAGCGGTATTCCGTAAATATGGACGGAAAAAACCCTCATCCCGTTTTTTATCCTGGTCCATCCCATCTGTTTCCAGTCCCGTTTCTGTATTTTCCCGAAAAAATGAAAACGGTCAAGATAAAACGGTAAACGGTTACGGACGGAACGGGATCCATCCCGTCCGTTTTCAACCTTAGCCCTAGCTGTATTCACGTAGGCATAGACTCGTCTGAAATCCAAATTACTGGATGTCGCACCAATAATAACTTCGGCTCTCCGTTTTCTATCCCTACAGTGGCCGGTACCTTTTATGGGCTTCAATTATATATATAGTTTTTTTTTCAAGGAGAAACACAAAGCCAAAACGTGACACAACGTGAGTTGTGTTCTTATTCGACACGTGGGTCCTTAGTTTTCAAAACAAACACAAAAGGAATCCGATCGGAACATCTTGTATTTGATTAGGATTCATAGTTATATTCAGCTTATTTGTATACGACACGTGGGGCCTTAGTTTCCAAAACAAATACAAAAGAAATCCGATCGGAACATCTTGTATTTTGATTAGGATTCATAGTTATATTCAGCTTATACGAAGATGACATACATATATGTCATATATACATACAAGAAGAGAGACAATTTCCATATTCACATAGTTAGTTAGAGAAAGATGGACCAGAAAAATGGATGGACAAAAAAAAATGATCGAAAATTTTGCCTTCTTTATTATTAGATATAGAGGTATAGATATATCAGCCTATTCGCTTGTTAGTTTCAGTCAGGGCTTATCAGCCATGGTACAATATTTTCCTCTCATAACAAACCAGCACCAGTCAGGCTTATCAGCCCAGAAACCAACCAGCGAACAGGCTGATAGATTGAAGTGTTCCCTGGCTTTTTACTGCGCATATCGTTCTGAACCTTACAAATTGTTACCCGCCAGCCATCTAATCAATGCCTTAGCCATGAAAGAGTAAATCTTACAAGTTTATTTAGAAATGCTTTTCATTTTGCAGCAGTGTAGGCCACGGATTTTTTTTGTAAAGTTCTCACAATCTCTGGTAGCAGTTTCAGAAATGGAGAGCTACTTTTGTAAAATTAGTTTAATTTTGCTTTGATGACAGGACAAATTCGAGCCAATTCTGTAATTCAAGAAGGCTTTTTACACATTATGTTCGCATTATTTTGGCACCGGAAATGTTGTATACTGTATAAATTTGATCTAAAGTTGATTACTACTACATTATTTTGGCACTGGAATTGTTTGTGGAAAAATAATATTTCTTGCTATTGTAGTGTTAAAATAAGTCACCAAGTTTTGCAAGAACACATATTGCTAGGCTTTTATGTTTATATAGGGTGTGTTTCTTACCAGAGCCTGGATAGCATGATAAGCCTGACTAATCAAGCTTGCACGACCGGGATAATAGGAGAAAGCCATTTGTTTGGTTTGCCTGGCCATCTAAGAGCAACTCAAAATCTGCTCTCGAACTGAACTCCTATTCAGCCTGATGAGGAGCTCTCATTTTTCTCTCTGAGCCTCCAGATGTAAGGCACTTAAATGAGGCTGATGACAAAGATGTACTCCGTCCGTTCTAAATTATAATTCGTTTGACTTTTTTGACCCTAAATTTGACCACTCGTTTTATTCAAAAAAATTTATATAAATTTAGACGAGTGGTCAAACTTTAAGTCAAAAAGGTCAAATGAACTATAATTTGGAACGGATTTAGTAACAATTTAAGTGCGGCTAACAAAGATGTAAGGCACTTAAATCTTTGTGTTAGCACTTGTAGCCAAGTGCGGCCAATATAACGAAGATGTAAGGCACTTGCTAGCCAAGTGCGGCCAACTGGAAACACCCGCCCCTTGTGTTTTCACCGAGCCTGGCATGATGAGCGTGGTCAGTGCAGTGCATTCACGAAGCCAGGCTACATGCACGATCACGGTCACCACGGAGCCATGGACGACCGGCTCCTGGCTCCCGGCTGCTCCTTCGTCAGCATCGGGCGACGGCTGTGCACGTTAAGCTACCTATCACAGTTATGTGCAAAACTAAAACGTCACACTTTACAGGTTGGAGACGGTTTCTTGTTCATTTATACAGCACATTTCAAGTTTTTGACATAAAAAGAGTTCGTGTCGACCACATCTTCCAGCATGGATCGATATCCAAAACCAGCCTCGCATGCCTCGCAGGCATGGCGCAGAAAGCCATCGCCGTGCGAACCGCAGGAAGCCCGGAAAACGCATCCCGCCCCAAATCGGCGGCGAGGCGCGGTGAACCGGTGGCCACAAACGCGGCGCGGGCCAGCGATTCGGCACTTCCACGCCACACCCTGCACCACGTTCCACTTCCACGCCGCCGCGTCAGCGACGCGCGGCACGCGCCCCACTCCGTACCCCAATCCGCGACCTTTGGCCTCGCCGGCGTCGACCTGGCGCCTACGCGTTCCTACGTGCCACCCTTATCCACAAGTACTTTACCCCAAATGACGGAAACGCCCTCTCACCGTCCCCACGTTCCGAGGACGGATCACGGAGTGTCGGATCCACCTGGGCCCACGCTCGTCTTTTCCAAGCCCACTCCCACCCACCTCGTGCAGGAAAAAACCGGCGATAAACTTGAGCACCTGACCTGATGCAGCAGGCGGCGGCGGCGGCGACGACGCCGGCGAGGTGGCGGTGCGTGGGGGACTCGTCGCTGGCAGGCCACGGCCAGCAGCACCTAGCCGGCGTCGTCCGGCTCGGCGTGGCGCGGCGTGCGTCCATTGGGGCTGTCTGGGCTAGCAGGCTGGGTCCAGTGCGAGCTCTCGTCTCCGAGGCCGCCGGCGAGCGGGCGGCGGAGGGCGAGGAAGAGGGTGCCGCGGTGAGGCTGTTCGTGGGCCTCCCCGCGGACGCGGTGGTCTCGGACGGCCGCGGCGTGAGCCGCCCCAGGGCCGTCTCGGCGGCGCTGCGCGCGCTCAAGCTGCTCGGCGTCGACGGCGTGGAGCTGCCGGTGTCCTGGGCCGTCGTGCAGCCCGGGTCCGGGGGCTGGTTCGAGTGGGCCGGGTACCGCGCCGTCGCCGCCATGGTCCGCGACGCCGGGCTCGACCTCCGCGTCTCGCTCCGCACCGACGGCGACGCGCTCCCCGAGTGGGTGGCCGATGCCGCGGACGCCGACCCCGATATCCTCTTCACCGACCGGTCCGGGCACCGCCGCGTGGGCTGCCTCTCCTTCGCCGTCGACGAGCTCCCTGTGCTCGTCGGCAAGTCGCCGCTCCAGGCCTACGAGGCCTTCTTCCGCAGCTTCGCTGACGAGTTCGAGGACTTCTTGGTGTCAACAGTTACGGTAAGAGAGATCCAAGAACACAACACACTTCATCTCCTTTCTTTCTTTTCTTTCTCTCTTTATTGTAAAAGGCTCTTCCTTGATTACTTTTCTTGGTTCATTCATGGTATAGGATGTGACTGTGAGCCTGGGTCCTAACGGCGAGCTCCAGTACCCGTCATACCCGCCGGGGAACCAGGGCTCCCATGGCTACGCCGGCATCGGCGAGTTCCAGTGCTACGACAAATACATGCTGGCCCGGCTGAAGCGCCACGCCGAGTCGTTGGGGCAGCCACTGTGGGGCCTGTCAGGCCCACACGACGGGCCGCGGTACGACGAGTCGCCGGAGTCGTCCGCCTTCTTCAGGGAGCCGGGGGGCTCGTGGAGGTCCGCGTACGGGGAGTTCTTCCTGTCCTGGTACGCCGGGGAGCTCCTGGCGCACGGCGACCGCGTCCTGGCTGCGGCGTCCAGGGCGTTCGGCAGCAAGCCCGTGGCGCTGTCCGCCAAGGTGCCGCTCCTGCGCGGTTCGAGCCCCGTCGACGCCACCGCGGGGCTCCACGGCGGGTACGGCCCGGTCGCGGAGATGTTCGTGCGGCACGGGTGCGCGGTGATCGCGTCGGGCGTGGAGGCGCGGCCGGACGCCACGGCGGAGGAGAGCCTGGCCCGGGTCAAGGTCGCCTGCGCGGAGCACGGCGCGCGTCTCGCGGCGGAGAGCGCGCCTCTCGCCGTGGCGCGCGACGGCGCCGGCTCTAGGGGCGGCGTCTGGCTGTCCGCCGGGCGCACCCGGCCGTGCCAGTTCACGTACCAGCGGATGGGCGCGGAGTTCTTCTCGCCGGCACACTGGCCGCTGTTCGTGCGGTTCGTGCGCGCGCTGGAGTGCCCCGAGGAGGCCCATGAGGACGACCTGCCGGCCAGCGCCGACGGCGGCGAGCGGCTCACCGTGCCGTCCGCGTCCGCGGCCGCGGGCGCCCCGCTGGGCGAAGCCGCAAGGGAGGTGCAGACCGTGTGAATGGCAAGGCAAGGCTTTTGTCGCGTATTTCTTGATGTATAGTAAGAGTAGGCTGGGCAGTAAATAAATTTGAGCTGCTGTGAGATGATGAGCTGATACTTTTATCAGTGGGAAGTGGGAACCATGAGCGGGAGTGTATCACTACGTACTGATGCATTGGTATATCTTTTCAACGTGCTAACGATGTATTGTTCTTGTTGTTGCGTTGAGAAATTGTGCATCGTGGTGTTCCCTGAAGGATCACAAGATGAGATATTTCTGCTCCAATGATTATGGTTATGGCATATCATTTTGTCATGTTGGTGGCGCAACCAGAATGCATACTGTTGGTGCGGGTGCGTGGWGGGACTGGTGGTGGCGTCCGCACGAAGAATATGGTTGACGTGCGTGGAAATTGTCCTCTGAACGCCTACGTTGAACAAAGGAAATCATGATTTCCTTGTGGCTATATAACCTATCTAAATTAAATATTTTGCTACTAGTTCATGTTTAAATATTACTCCAAAAGTTTTGGAGGAAAAAAAAAATCAAAACCGTCGACTGAACGAGACGTTTTATCACAATGCCGCTTCAACAGTTCAAACTGTGGACGTTTTCAAGCCGTTAAGATTAAGAATCTGCATGATGAACTTGTAGACAAAGATAGCCTTGTGCCCTTTTCACCATGAACCCAAACACTGACTAAACATTAAAACTCAAAAACTCGTACAGCGTAATCACGTCTGCATCACACCATCACTGGAAGCCTCTATTCTCACGAACTCATCAGCTCACCGATGGCCACACAAGCACAAGCCATTTTCCACACTACAGACTTTGGCTTGCCAACACCGGCAAAGAATTGCATATATATTGAAATTCAGAGGAAAAATAAACTAGGCGGCGGAACAAGCAGGGACCAACTAGTTGTAGTATTCACACCGCAGCTCATAATCATTTTATATGACTTCTTCTGGTGGTATGGTAGTTTCCAGCCCTCCTTATCCAGGTCATCATGAATGCTATCCTGCTATCTGCCATTGTTGTCCAGCTTCTGCAGATAGACGAGGCCAAAAGCATAGTTAGAAATAAAGGCGGAGAGGGCAAATGTTTGCTTGCCAAAGCAAATCTGCCATGTTTATCAGCCATGATACAGTGTTTTTTTCTCACAACAAAACAACATCAGCCGACTTATAAGCCACAGAAACGATCAACAGGGTGTATTTTTCTGTCTTCAAAGTTCAAACGGGAAAGAAGGGAATTCTTAGTTATGAATGTGTTTAGCCTAATAGGATGCTCAGAAATGGTAACTGTGGAGACTGAGGAGCTTCATCCTTAACATTGGAAATTGAATGTTCAACAGAATTTTATTGATGACTCAACAGATGTATACAGTAATGAAGATCATTAGAGGGACAAATGCAATGGCCTATTTGCTTTTGAATCTAAAAACATCTACAGAAAACATCAATAGGATATGCACAGACCCAAGACAGTCAGATATCCCTAAGGTTTGGTGAAGGTTTACTATCACCATCGTAATGGTCAGAGAGTTCTGCAGCTGAGACCACTTTGAAGAGCGCCAGCTGCTAACAGCTTCCATAGCACATACCAATGAGACTAGGAGCCTGTTCGCTGGTTGGTTTCTGGGCTGATAAGCCCGGCTGGTGCTGGTTTGTTGTGAGAGGAAAACACTGTACCATGGCTGATAAACCCTGGCTGAAACCATCAAACGAACAGGCTGTAAGAACACCGAGAAAGAAAACTAGACATTCAGTATGAAGTAAGAAAAGGAGGATCTTGGGCCTTAAATTATGGTCTTATGGACCAAATGCGTGTCCATAATATATTAATATAAGCAAGGGGAATAGAGAAGGAGAAAAATCACCTTGCCTCATTCGCAGGCAATTTTTGTATCAAAACTGCTCAGACAAATTGCAAAAGCTTGAAATGCCGATATTGGATAACGGTAGTCCATGGTGAACAAGTCTTTCCCAATCTTTCCAAATTGGAGAATGACCTTGTCATTCTCTTGGTTCCCTGGTCCATTGTCATCAGAAGCCACCAACTGAAAGTTTTTAACCGAGGCAACAGTGACCCGCCCACGGAAATTCAGGCACCAACACTGCAGTTGTTCATGCCACCTAGGAGACTTGT
>PUID01032833.1:31570-48427 GCA_002993905.1 Miscanthus sacchariflorus | reverse complement strand
AAAAAAAGAGAAGTTGAGAAAAAATAGACAAGTGTCTGAGATATCTAAAACAATGGGTACTCTGATGCCCGCATGAAAAAAGAGAGAAAGAGATGGATAATATAGCCCATGTTTTCTTGCAAAAAGATTTCCAAGTTTCAAAAGAGAGATAAGTTTTCAAGGAGCATAGTAGAATTAGGTTAGCCACCATATATCCTCACACATGCACATCTTGATTTGATTGTATGACTCAACTCTCTTGGGATCCGAGGTTGGACTTTACAATATAAGTATTGCAAGTATGCTCTTTCATGCTATTTTCACTCCTATGAGCTCCACAAAAGCCTTAGTTGTAGGAAAAATGAAAGGCATAACATCACTATTGCCTTAGTGATGATCCACAAATACCACATATATTGAGAGACTTGATAGTGTCATACAATGCAAGCTCTGAGTTTTATTTTGAAAACCTACCAAAATATCTGGAATAATGGTTGAGGAAAGAACTTGAGACATAGTGCTTGACTTGATTATTCTGTCTTTCAATTGCTCAAGACCCAAGTGAAGGCTAAGAAGCAATATGGTTGAAGGTAATATGGGTAAGTTTGAAAGTCAGATCAGTTTATTCTAATCCAGAGGAGATTCTTGTTTGAATGCATGTGTATTTTTGAGGAGTGAAAACATCGAAGAAATTACTGATCCATTGCTAAGTTTAGCATTGCTTAGGGATGAGCAAAGGTTAATCTTGGGGGAGTTCGTTGATGGTAGTTAACAACCATTGTAAAACCGTCAATATAACTTGTATAAGGGTATAAAATAATCACCAACATAGGTTTAGGGGTTTAAACTAAAAATTCCATAAGTTTTGGTGAATCTGTGTTTTCAGCAGAGTTTATCCAGAAAACCATCAACGTGGACCCAAATGTCAGAATTAATCATGCTTATCTGCGATGAGAACAACTCCAGAAGGTTCCAAAGGACACCAGAGGGTGAACCATTGAAGTAGAGAGGAGGTAGCCGCTAGGTGGGCTGGCCGGCCTATGGGCCCACCTGTCAGCCTCCGTCTTGCAACATCGGTTCTCCACCGCCTTAGGGTTTGCATCTACGGTGTCCTTTCAAGTCGGTTTGATCTGATGGCTCATAATTGATACTCTCCCCTATATATACCAGCCCTTGCCACCCTAGGGCATCATTGATCATAATCCTCCATCAGTCAAGAAGACAGAAACCCTAATCATTCATAGAGCTTCACCATATTCTAGGGCATAGCTAGCTAGGTTAGATCTAAAGGGAGGCAAGCTTCGTTTAGATTCCTGATCTTGTTAAGAGCATGGTTTGGTATAGCCCCTTGTATCCTTTTTTGTATTTTTCATTATTCATATGTTTGCTACAATTGATTCGATATTGTTCTTAATATTATTTATGTTCCTAGTTATCATGCTCATCGTCTACTTTGATTAAATGCTTAATATAGTTAGATTATCATCATGTTCAAGCATAAGTTCGTGTAGCACTCGCTCCAAAGTACTAGCGGTGAGTGATCGACATTGTGTAAGCGTGGTGCTTATACGTTGTTTACCTGCGGATGTACCCTATATTCCGGCCCATGTGGTAGATTGCGGATGTGATAGTCCCATTGAGTCCTTTGTAGTCCACTCCCCGAATATAGGTCAAGTAGGATCTAGTTACGAAGGAAGTCATGCTCTGTTCTTGATCTTTCTTAGTAATATCCCTTATGTGTAGATATCAAGTTGATCTTAGTCATGACTACTAAGTATAATTGCTATCATTACTATAATATTTATTTTTTGACTTACCCCTGTTATGAGAAGAATATTGGTTATGGTTTATCTCTCCATCATATGTATAAGTTATCAATATATTCCAATTGTCAGTCCTTCCTAGTGGTAAAAATATAAATAACGATACCTAGAATACTCCCTGATGAAGTACTACAATGGTATATTATCGGTGCGCTTGTAGATTCCTTTATATATATATTATTTATAGTCACAATAAAATACTTAAAGTACTACTTAGTGGCATTCTAGAAGTGACACTAGGTAGTATTAACAAGCATTTCTGCCATCATAGCTAGGGATGACAACTTAGCAAAAGTGATGTTAAGAAATATCAATAAACATTAGATGGCTACTTAAACAAGTGACAAGTTAATAAATACCAACAAGCATTTCTAGCACCGTTGCCAGAAACTAGATTCAACTCTGTTTTTAGTAGCGACGCTAAGGAATGTCAACATTGATGATCTCTTATGAAATGGTGGAGGACATCAATGTGCTTTGTTCTTGCATGTTGAACTAGATTATTCGCTAGCTTGATTGCACTCTCATTATCACATAGCAATGGTACTTTCTTGAACTTGATTCCAAAGTCATTCAAGGTGGCCTTCATCTAAAGAATTTGTGCACAACAACTACCGTTGATATGTATTAGGCTTCAGTGGTTGATAATACAATACTATTTTGCTTCTTTGATGACCATGAAACAAGTGATTTTCCCAATAGTTGACAAGTGTCTAAAGTGCTTTTTCTTTCAACCTTGCATCCTGCATAATCCGAGTTGAAATAACCAACTAACTCAAACTTTGCTCCTTTGGGATACCATAAAACAATATTTTTTGTATGCTTCAAGTACCTCAATATTCTCTTTGTAGTTTTCAAGTGACTTTCTCTTGGTAAGTCTTGGAATTTTGCACACATACATACACTAACACATGACATCCGGTCTTGATGAGGTCATATAGAGTAGGCTTCCAATCATCGATCGATACAACTTTTGATTCACCATGTTACCACTTACATCACTATCTGAATTGTCATTTGTTCCTATTGGTGTACTAATTGCTTGGCTCTTATCCATGCTAAACTTCTTGAGCAAGTCTTTAATGTACTTTCCTTGACTCACAAATGTATCATTCTTCATTTGCTTGATTTGAAGACCAAGTAAGTAACTTAACTCTCAAATCATAGACATTTCAAACTCATTTGCCATTATCTTGCCAAACTGTTCACAAAAGTCTTGATTGGTTGATCCAAAGATGATGTCATCTACATAGATTTGTAACACAAACAAATAATTTCCAATCTTCTTGGTGAAAAATGTGGTGTCAACCTTTCCCATCTTGAATCTTTTAGAGAGGAGAAAGTCCCTCAACCTCTCATACCATGCTCTAGGTGCTGCTTCAATCTATACAATGCCTTTCTTAGCTTGTACATATGGTTCGGCTTCTTGTCATATTCAAAACTAGGTGGTTGCTCAACATATACCAACTCATTAATGTAGCCATTGAGAAATGCACTCTTCATATCCATTTAATAGAGCTTGATGTTATGGGCACAAGCATAGGCTAGTAAGATTCTAATTGCTTCCAATCTAGCAACCGGGGCATATGTTTCTCCAAAGTTAAGACCTTCAACTTGTGTATAGCCTTGTGCTACTAATCTTGCTTTGTTCCTTACTACTATTCCATCTTGATCTTGCTTGTTTCTAAAGATCCATTTGGTTTCAATCACATTGTGGTTCTTTGGCCTTTCAACTAATTCCTATACTTGATTTCTTGTGAAGTTGTTCAATTCTTCGTGCATAGCATTCACTCAATCAACATCCTTCAATATTTCTTCTATCTTCTTTACCTCAATGGATGACACAAATTAGAAGTGCTCATAAAATGATGTCAATCTTGATCTTATTTGTACACCTCTAGAGATATCACCAATAATAGTGTCCAATGGATGATCTCTTGTAATATTGGTTGGAGTTATTGAAACTTGATTGCTTGCACTTGCTTGATTATTGGTTTGAGATGATGAGCTAGCACTTGATCTTGCGCATTGTCATGAGAGCCACTTTGTGCCTGCTTCATTTGAATCATCTTGCATATTTGAGCTAGAAAGTACTTGCACTTGATCATCTTCTTCATCATTCACTTGTCTAGGTCTTAATTCATCAACATCCATATTCTTCATAGCATTTGAAAGTGGAATGCCCCTAACATCATCAAGATTCTCATCTCTTCTTGGGAACCCTTGGTTTTATCAAATTCAACGTCATAAACTTTCTAAAGAGTACCATTTGTCAAGCTCCAAACTCTATATGTTTTGCTGGTAGTGGAGTCACCAAGCAAGAATCATTCATCACATTTCTTGTCAAACCTTTTCAATCTAGTGTATTTCTTCAATATGTAACATCAAAAAATATGCAATGTTCACTGTGCCAGCAACTCCCTTCTCCAATGGATGGATTGAAACAAATGTGTTATGCGTTGCAGTCACTCCATAATTACCCGCACCGCACCCCACGCCCATGCCTCCTCATCATGGGGCCATTTCCTCATTCCACGAAAACCAGGCTCCCCTCACCCTCCTCGCAACAGAGAGGCAATTAGGTCTTCTCCTCCCAACGTCTCGTCTCCTTGGTGCGCCGCCGCCTTCTATCACAAGCCCCATCTTCCTCATTCCATTTGATCAGGTAGCGGAGAGGACGTAATCTTGTGAGCATAATACTTTATTATTTATAGGTTGGGAGCAGATATGGAGTCAGTTTCCAGCCATCAATATTGACTCTTGCAGTGATTTCTACAACTCAGGGAGCCGCAGAGAGAGGCAGAGGTGACGCTCAGATCCAAAGGTTGTCCTCGTCATCCCCACAGATCGACGAATCCATTCCCCTCCATCGCTAGATTCCTACCATGGTCAGCAGTTTTCTCGTCCTGTCTTTCCGTAATATCGTTTTGGTTAGTAATAATTGATTTGGATGGTTCCCAAATCCTAAATCCTGTTGGCCCATAGATTGGTTTTTATTAATTTCGTCCATATTGGTTATCTTTAATTCGTGACTCAGTTTTATTTAATAAAGCAGTCACGCCATCACGACTCAGGATGGCCTTGCAAAGGGGATCGATGTAGTGAGTTACTGACTGTTCGTCAATCAGTGTTGATGCAGAGGGGCAACATAATATTTCCTTGCAATCCCTGAGGTCTGTTGATTCTTTGCAATCCCTGAGGTCTCTTGATTCTGTACTTCTTGATTCAATTATCAATTATTTGGACTACATGTGAGTATTCCTGTAGTTCTAGGCAGATCTTGAAATTTTTCCAGTGTGTGCAGATTATTTATATGTGAGTGGCAGTCCTGCGCCAGTTGTAAGGAGTAGCAGACCTGTGGCAACTGTATGGAGTAGCAGATCTGTAGTAAGGGCAAATTTTCAGTAAATGTTCTTAGTTTTTGTGCAATTTTCTTTTGCCTTGATTAAATGAATCAATAGTGAGATTGCTTATATAAATCTAATGGCATTTGCTTGCAATGTCAATTGTGCATCATGTTATGAAATTATCAAAACGTAAAATTTGTAGTTGTTTAATCAGACTTGTTAGTATACTTAAAGGGCGTACCCAGTGCAGAGAGCTCCCGCTCTGTGCGGGGTCTGGGGAAGGGTGTCAGTGGCAAGCCTTACCCTCGCCTGTGCAATGCGAGGAGACCGCGACTCGAACCCGGGACCTTCCAATCACATGCGGTAAGACTCTACCGCTTGCACCAGGCCCGCCCTTCACTTGTTAGTATACTTACTGTTAATTTATTTCTCATATATGTCTTTGAGTAATACACTTGTACTGTTAGACATCCTAGCAGAAACTATTGTAATTTCCAATTAGCATATGAGATTTGATATGAGAATCATTCTAGCAAATATGTTGCCTTTAGGGCTCCGTATTTTTCATCTCAATTTTTTTTAAGGACCATGTGAATGTAGACATTCAGACTTTACTGTTACTTGTTACCTCTCAAGTACCGTATTCTATTGAATGTTTAACTATTCTAGCCTTGACAGATCTCCAGTTTAAGGATGGTGTGCATATATTTGTTTGCTTTGATAGCAGAATTATATACATATAGAGAGTTGGGAACTACAGCTTGAATGACTGCTTTTAGAAGATCTGACATGAAGTGTTCATGGGGAACTCATCTGTTGTGGTAATTTTTACCAGAGTACAAATATTCTTATGCACTGATATGAATATATGATACAAAAGTTCACTGTCCATCTAGAATACGTGTATTCAAAGATGGCATCTTATGGCAGTTTCTTTACACAAAATGCACACATGTCACTTGCAGAAACTCAGATGGCCAATTGCTGCAGCGCTCAATGGACGGACAGAAATAGCCATGAAGTCTCTAGATTGTTTCAATAAGATATGTAACACTATTGGAAATGCCAGCAAATATCCAAAGTGATATGTTGTACTATAGTGAGGTTGTGTACTAGGTGGATATTTGTAGCTTATTTGTAGAGGTTTTCTCTATGTACCATATACACAATTCAGAGAATAAATAAAAATATATTCCCAGCAGCTTCCGCAGTTGTCCATTTTTTAATACTCCTGCATTCTTGAACCAAAGCTATTAAAATTGTAAAAATACCTGTATAGTTGTGATAATCAATCAATATGAAAAGAATATTACAGTAAATATTGCAAATCCAAGCTGCATCGCATGTAACTGTTAGTGGCAACCAAATATATGCGTTGGCAGCTCGGATCACATTTTGACAATAGTTACCAACGCATATGTATGTGTTTCAATAGACCCTTGCAACATCATCTCTAGCAACACATAGCAAATGCGTTGGTATAGATGATAGCAACACTTATATATGCGTTGCAAGAGGGATGTTCCTCTTGTAGTGGTTGGGTTTTATACCATTCAAGAGCTTATAAGGTGTTTTCTCTTTCAATAGGTGACAATAGAGTCGGTTGCTACAATAGCAAGCCGTGTTAATTGCTTCGGTCCAAAAAGATTGATTCACATTGTACTCACTAAGCATAGACCTTGCCATGTCAATAAGTGTTCTATTCTTCTTCTCAATAAGGCCATTTGATTGTGGAGTGTACTTGGCCAAGAATTGATGTCTAATTCCAAAATCATCATATAACTTATCAATTCTTGTGTTCTTAAACTCACTACCATTGTCACTTCTAACTCTCTTGATGGTTGTTTCAAATTCATTGTATATGCCCTTGACAAATGATTTGAGTGTTGCAAACACGTCACTTTTGTCCACTAGAAAGAATGTTCAAGTGTATCTAGTGTAGTCATTCACTATCACAAAGTCATATTTGTTTCCACCGATGCTAGTGTATTATATTGGTCCAAACAAATCTATGTGCAACAACTCAAATGCCTTGCTAGTGCTCCTTATACTTTTCTTAGGATGGGTGTTTCCAACTTGTTTGCCGACTTGACAAGAGCTACAAAGTTTATCCTTCTCAAATACCACATCTTTTAAGCCTCTAACTAGATCATGCTTAACTAATCTATTCAATTATTTCATTAGAACATGACCAAGCCTTCTATGCCATAACTAACCCATGCTAGACTTAGTGAACAAGCAAGTTTACAATTGAGTTTTACTAGCATTGAAATCAACCAAGTATAGATTCTCATATCTAAAGCCTTTGAAGATCAAATTAGAGCCATCTACACTTATGATCTCTACATCATCTACTCCAAATATGCACTTGAATCCAAGATCACATAATTGAGCCACAGATAGTAGATTGAAGTTCAAGCTCTCAACTAGCAACACATTTGATATGCTCAAGTCATTGGATATTGTAATCTTACTAAGCCATTTGACCTTGCCTTTGCCATTGTCACCAAATGTGATATTATCATAACCATCATTGACATTGGTATTGATTGAGTTAAACATTCTTGCATCACCGGTCATGTGTTGAGTGCACCCACTATCAAGAACTCAATGCCTTCCTCTGGCTTTATAATTGACCAATAAAAGAAAATCAATTTTTTTAGGTACCAAAACTTACTTGGGTTCTTGAAGGTTAGTGACCAAGCTCTTTGACACACAAATGACTTTCTTCTTTGATCCCACAATTGATGTACCAACAAACTTAGCCTTCACTCCATTCACACCCTTGGCAAGAAAATAACAAGAATCAAACTTAATTGAGGATACATTAGTGTTCTTGTTCTTGTTCTTGCAATATTGCTCTACATGCCTATCGGTGTTTTATAAACTGGACTAGTAAATTTATATGATTGTCGGGCTGCACTAGGTAGATGATGGTAGCATCCAATAGACATGAGAATTTATACTGGTTCAGGCCAGAGCCCTACATCCAGTCTCTAAGAAGATCGAGTGCGTGTTTTTCACTTGAATGCTCTAAAGTTCTTACAATGGGGGGTGCAAGAATGGTGAAAGAGGTGGTAGAACCTATGCTAGATGAGGGGCAGCCTGAAGAGAAGCTCTAGGAGCCCTACTGCTATGGATGGAATGGTAGAGGATGAAGAATGTGAAGATGTCCCCAGATGGGTGCCCTGGCAGCCCTTATATAGAGTTCGGGGCCAGGGCTCATTACAAAGAGAAGGTTCCCCTGACTGAAGGGTCGAGAGCGTGAGGGAGGTCCTAGCTAACTTGGCTTGCAAGCTACGCCATCTTCGGGTGTCCGTCCGGGCGTGGCCATTGTCATGGTCTTGTGGCCACGCTATAGCAGAGCGAGACGTGATGCTACTATGACAACCGTGGCGGGCACTGTAGGCACATCAGTGGTTCATCAGCTGTCATGTGCAACACGGTGTTCGTCATTGTCTTTGTCGCCACTTCTAGGTTCCTCGGGGTGTCGTACCCATATTAGGTGGTCATCATTCGTCTGGTCATTTTTTAGGACTGAGGGCCATGACCCCGATCATTGGGGTCAGGGCTTTCAACTGGCCTGGTCGGCCTCTGCTCTGAGACCCTTGTTGTGGCTTCCATTCCATAGTGGGTAATAACATATACCTGCTTGGTTGGGCCATACCTAGTCGGCAGTCATCATATCGATCGTTACCGCCTCAAGGCGGTGTTGTCTTGTCCGTGCAGCATGGTGTAGGGTTGGCGTCTGACCGGGCTGAGGTGACTACTGTCACCTTGGTCCTTACGGGGTTAGTGCGGCGTGCTTGCCCTTGTCAGTGTAGGCTCTCATGGCAAGGCGTGACCTCTTTTTATCTCTTCTAGAGGTCATGACGGAGAGAGATCGTACACCTTGCGAGCGTGGTGCGACCAAGGTAGGTCGAAGGGGTCGTGGATAACCCTGACCTCAGCACCTGGCCTGACCTATTTGACTTTTGCTGGGCCTCGGTCATTTGGGCCTTTGTTTGTTGTTGTGTTGTGAGCTATGCGGCCTGCCATCTAGTCGATGCCTTGAGATATCCCGGGGTTATAACCCCAATAGTAGCCCCCATGCATTTTTGCGATCATGAAATGATTTTCAAAGCATTGGTATGCACGTATGTTGCGGCACAGACTCATGGTCATAGCTTATTCAGGCTCCATTCCTTGGCTCCTTGCTGGATGGTGTATTTAATGCGGCGAGGGTCCATCACGTTTTGCTTTGTCAGGGCGTCCTGATGATGTAGTACTCAACTATCGTGTCTGTGGGCTATGCATCGGGGCTTGCGTTTTAGGTGGGACTGAGTGGTCTCGTCGAGCTGTACCGGCCCTGCCTTTAGGAAGATCCTGATTTTTCCTGATCTTTCGTGCCTCCTATTGCTCGCCACGTAGCGAGGGAGTCCTAGGCTATTTAATCCGCCCTTGGGCTTATAAGTGAGGGCCTTCCTCTATTTGAGCTACCTCTGGCGCTGAGATTCCTTTGGCCCCTTCGAGGGGCTGAGCTCTGATGGGGGAGTGAGAAAGGTCTTTAAAGGAACCATGTGGTTTTCGGGCATGCATCCTGCTGGAGACCATTCATGGAGGCCAGAGGCTATCATTGCCAGTTCGAACAGTCGATGCTAGAAGGCATTTTGTGAGTCAGAGGGTGAGGGGCAGTATGGCCACCGTGTCGGGTTATACGTGACATCGGTGTTCCATCTCATTGCCATTTCTCGCTCCGAGCCTAGGTGGCTCGTGTGCTTGAAATGGGCAACAACTAGTGTCACTCCCGGCTCCCCTTGGAGCCCTATGCGCTGGTCATTGGCTCGCCCAAACTATCGGCAGGACGGGACAAGGATGAAGCAGTGTTTCCCCATCACTCCACCCCCATTAGACGGGGTAGGATGGCGATGCGGCCATACTGCTGCTGCCGGTCACCCCTTCCTATGAAGCTAGAGGAGTTGTGGTAGAACTCCTATGTGTTGCTCCTTAGAGGCACGATGTCGTCCCTGGTGGTGCTTTGCCCTGGGTTGTCAATTGGCATCACCATCATGGTGACACCTTTCATTGACATTTTAGCGGCACGACTGCTTTTGTTCCTGCTGGAGGAACTTCCCTCTGACGCCTCTTATAGCCTACGCCATGAGTCCCCGAGCCATGGGTTTGAGGTCATCCCTTTGACCCCGGCTCATTTGGAGAGTCTATTTTTTTAGTGTTTTGGGGGATCGTTCCCCCGACCTCTTTCTACACAGTCATGAGGTTTCTTGCGGTCGTGCATCGGCTCATAGGTCTTGGACCCTTTCACTTTTTCCACATGACCAAGCTATGATCACGTTTTGGGTTCCGCATTGTGCATCACCCTGGTCATTTGCTCCATTGATCTCTCCCGGAGAGGTCATGAACCCCTGACGGTTTAAGGGTCTCTACAGTAGGCCTTAGGTCTATGACCTGGGGTGTAGGGAGGAGTTAGCCATGGCTTGGCCTTGGCTTCCTTCAGGGTCACGGGGACCCTACTCCATCTTCGTAGTGTCCAGAGGGCAAGATGCCTCCCCCCCACAGGGGGTCAACCCAGGAGACTTCAAAGCGGATGACTCGAACATAGGGTGAGATGGTCATGTGGCTCTGCACCACTGATTAGAGCCACGGGGGCCCATCTCCTCCTTGCCCCTGTCCCTTTTGTGGGCTCAAGCCCTTCTAAGGTCTGGCCCAAGAGTGAGTTTCCTAAGTATGAGGCAGGGTCATGATTATGGCGGGCCGCTCGGTGCATGATCCCTAGAAGGCGGTTGGCTTCCCTGGTCACATCATGGGTGGTGGCGATCGCTTGCAAATGGTCGTGCGCCATGAAATACGGACACACAAATTGAAACGATAGAGGGAAAGTGGGGGTGTGCGCAGCTTACTTGATTCACGCTGTTGCTTGGGCAACCGTCATTCCACCTCCCTCCCGATCGCTTCACTCGCTCTGTGAGGTTTTCTAAGCGGTTCATAAATGTAATCGTGCGCGCGTGCACTTTGAGTGCCCTTAGTGGTTACAAATACACTTGGAGTAGAACTGTGAGGTTGCATTCATCTTGAGTCACCTGTTCCTCCACTTCCCTGCCCCTACTCTTGCTCATCTAGAGTTCCCTCCCTGCCGGTGAGGATAAGTCATGGCAAGCAGCCGCTGGGAGAGATGTCCAATGCCAGTGGGGCGCCACCACCTATCTGTCCTTGCCTGCGCGATCAAGGGTAAGTGCATTTGGATGATTCTTGAGTTGGAGGTTCTCACCTATCTTGATCCTATGTGACCTGCAGGGCTGCCTCCCATGCCACGCCTGCAGGGGATGTTGACGCTGCTCGTGCTATGACCCCACCCACAAGGGGGTCGAGCTCGTTGTTGTCTTCCTTAGATGATCGGTGCGAGTTCCGCGAGCTCATCCATGGGGGCAGATGAGGCTCACCAGTGCTTCTCCGACACCACCCATGAGGTGAGCTAGCTAGAGCGCTGTCTTGAGGCCATCTTGGTGGCCCTTAAGGCCTCAAAGAGGGAGACCGCTGCTGCATAGGCGATGACCGCCGATGCCCAGGCCCGTATTGTTGGTAAGTATGCTTCTATGTCTTGTTGTTTTGTTTGTTGTTCGTCGTTCCTGACCTTCCTGCCTTCTTGTTGCCAGTGTTGGAGGAGCAGCTGGCGGCTTCCCGCCACGAGATGGAGGAGGCCCACCTCTGTCAGGTTCTTCTGATGGAGGACCACGAATGCATGGTGGTGGCCATAATCCAATAGGGGGGCGGCGTCGCTCTCGCTACCCTTTAGCTTTGCACTGGCTGGGACTTTCATCAGGTGGTGCTCGGGTTTCTAAATCATGCCAGCTAGGCAGAGCGAGCGAAGCTGGTTGGCGGCTTTGCTGCTGCTGCTGCCGCCATCATGGCCGCTGTTAATGTGTAGGATATCCTCTACGGCGGTGGTCAGGGGCCTTAGGTTATACCTAGGGTCCTTCGATGAATGCAACCCTTCAGCTTGTGTCCCATGTTTCTTTTTCTTTCATGCATCGGCTATTAATCTTGTGCATTTGAACGTCATGGCCGTGGCCTTTCCAGGGGATAGACCCGCATAGTCTGTCTAGGTGTGGCTCTATTTCTGTGACCTTAGCATCGTAGGAGCGGTCCGGTGGCAGCGCGCCTAGTGCTGTTCTCTTTTCTACATGTCATGATGATTTTTCTGGTGAGCGTCGATGCTTAGTATGCCATGGTTTAGCCCCCGCGAGTGAGCCGTGTCATCAGGCATGCGCCAATCAACATAGGTTCCTTAGGGGCACATGCGTCATTAGAGCATCGCCTTTACGTGCACTTGTTGGGTGTGTCATGATCTCTGGGTACGAAAAGGACTTATTGATGATCATGTACAAAATTTTTAGTGGGTTGGGAGCACCCTTGATGCAAATACAAAGTGTCCATGCCATAGGCTATGGCCTTCGTCTCTTGTGGTGTCTGACGCAGCAGTGCCTGGGGCTCAGGGCTCAACGAATTGTGGAGTGAACTGTGTTGTGATCCCTCTCGCGCTTGCCAGTCATGCCATCATTGGGCCATGTCATCGCCTGCATCACCACGTGCCGCAGTCGAGGTCATAGAGTGCAGCCTTCTCATGCTCCCCTATCGCTTAGGGAAGTCGTATTCGGGCTGAGCCCCTGGGGTCTGGCATGCGGTGGTCGTGATGTCATAATTCTCCCACTCATAGAGGTGGGCCTATTGAAGGTCACCCCCTATGGTGTTGACCCCGTGAGGGCTAGGCATCTCGAGCTATAGATAGGTGTAGCTGGGGATGGCCATGAACTTGGCGTACTAGGATGGCATGGTAGGTGCCCATAAAGTCTGCTATCTCAAAGGTGAGCATCTCCATGTCAAAGTTGGCTTAACTCCCGAACATTATGGGTAAGTCGACCTGACCGAGGGGGATGGCTTGGAGCCCGAGTATGACTCCGTGGAATGGAGCGCCTAACGATCATATAGCTGACCATGAGAGCCCCATGGCATCATAGGTCTCGGCGTAGAGAATGTTGAGGCCACTCTCGCCATCCATGAGGACTCGAGGCAGGCAGGTCTTGCCGATAATCGGGTCGACAACGAGGGGGAAGCGTCCTGGTTGCAAAATAAGGTTGGGGTGATCCTTTCTATCAAAGGTGATCGTGGTTTTTGACCATTTCCGGAAAGCTGGGACGGCTTCGCCCAGGGTGGCTGCATTGACCTCCCTAGCCGTGAGCTTCTGTCGGCGCCTGGACTAATATGCCGTCGGTCCATCAAAGATCATGAGGCACCCTCTTGGGTTGGGATATGCATCCCCCTTCTCTTTGTTGTCAGCAGGCTCCGGACGGTGCTCCTGTGCCAGTCATCTTGTTGTCACCACTGAAGTAGCGCTTGATGAGCACACACTCTTCGAATGTGTGCATGACTAGATAGCCACGATTACGACATGGCATCTTGACTATCTTGTTAAAGCTAACATGGCTTAGCTTGCTAGTCTTCTGCTTATGGACCCTATCGATGGCCATGACGAACTCGCTGTCACGGTGCCTCCAACTATCCTTCTTGCCTTTTATTCGCCGATTGCGGTCTTTAGCCTCATCTTTGGGTTTGGCTTGCGCCTTGCCCTTGTGCTCATAGAAGATTGCATGGACAACCTCCTCGTTAGAGGTGTGACTTGTTGCGAGGTTGAGCAACTCCTACGTCATTCATGGTTTGCAGCACCCGAGCTCATGGATGAGTGCTTCGTTGCTCATGCCAGAGATGAACACTCTGATCATGTCCGCATCCACGATGTCAGGAAGCTCATTGCACTACTTGGAAAAGTAGCAGATGTACTCGCGTAGAGTTTCTCCCACCCTCTGTTTGCAGGCCTTGAGATCCTAGGAATTCCCAGGGTGCACGTACATGCCCTGAAAGTTTCCCACAAAGATGCGCTTAAAGTCTGTCCATGACTGGATGCTGTTCGCAGGGAGATGCTTGAGCCATGCTCAGGCACTTTCTACGAGGTAGAGCAATAGGTACTGTATGATGAAGAGGTCATCATCCGCCCTGCCTGCTTGATAGGCGAGACGGAAGTCCTCTAGCCACACGGCGGGGTTGGTGTCCCCAGAATACTTAACAATGTTCGGCGGCATGCAGAAGCGCGCTAGGAATGGCATTTGCCAGATTCTTTTTGCGAACGCCTAGGGTCCGTAGGCATCTAGGCTTAGGCTGCATCGAGCGTCCCACACCTTGGGGTGCCGGTCATGGTTATCCAGGTTGCTGTCGCCATAGTGTAATTGGTCTTTGCCTGCCCGGTTGGGCCCAAGGCGCTTGACGTCTTGAGTTAGGTAGGCATTGTGATTTCTGACGTGATGGCTGCGTGTTGGGGAGGGTTCCCATCCGTGTGCTGCATTGTCATCGTCCGGTCAGAGCGCGCTTGACGCAAGGTGCCCTTTGGGGGCACCATGTGCCGATGAGGTGTGCACGAAGCTGGCTTCGAGATGCTGCCTCTCTGTGGAGCTTTGGGCCTACTGCACCACCACAGTTCTAGTAGGTCCTATAGCTCCTGATGGATGTGCTTTCCCTCATCGGTTGAGGGTTCAGAGGCCGTCCGCATGATCATGCAGCTGCTGCGACATTTTGGCTGGCGTGAGGGAAGACTGGTGTCTCCCTTATGCCCTATTGGATCCGGTCATAAACATGGCATGCTCGTGCCCATGCCCCCTCAGCGTCGAGGTGTTGAGGGCTAGGGTGTGGCAGGACCGACCAATTTATAAGATCACATGTACAATGGCAACCTCTGGGGTGGTCGCATGGTCATACTTGAGCCCATATAAACACGGTAATCCATCGAGTGCCATGAAGGACCTCGAATCATAAGCAACATACAAACCAAGATCGTACATGATTCAACATACATGTCACATGTTACATAAAGTTCACAAGTAGTTAAACATACATCAGAGTATGAATAAAGTTATTACAACCCCAAGTTCAAATTTAGTAGCAGAAGCAACATAGTTTTGAAACCATCACACACACAGTTCAGATACATGCCAGTTCCATGAACAAGTCCAACAAAAGCATCTTGAACAACTAATATAGAAGGACCATGCCCATGGTCTCACTTCTGGTCCACAGCTAGAGAGAAGCAGTGCTTGCAATAACCATGATACACAGTACCATCTGCAATAAGTGGGAAATAAACCCTGAGTACTGGAATGTACTCAGCTAGACTTACCCATCATAAACCACAAATAAAGAGACACCAAGGATTATGCAAGGCCATGAAAGGTAGAGCTGGCTTGATGACATTTTGCATAAAAGCGAAAGTAATACATATTTTGATCTGTCCAGTTATTCTAGCAACAAGTTATACCTATTAAAATTAAGCATGTCTAGGTTGCACCTATACTAAAGCAATCACTTGATTTAAGATGAAGCAAACAATAGTAACCATATGCGGTGTAATATTTTCACATTCATCATAACTATCACATTTCATCAAGTTACTACGATGAAGGGGCTCAGTCAAGTTTCTCACTATCCAGGAGAGACGACGATTCAAATCGATTGCAACCAGCTGGGCAAAAAATCCTAACACAAACCCACACTTCCCCCATCGGGGTCACGTCGGGTCACCTTTGGAATAACTCAGGACTCAACTTCGCAGGTTCGATCAGCGCCGCACCCTCATGGACTGACCAACTGCCAGGATGCTTAGGCCTAGCCTGCCCTTGGGCTCACATCTGGCTCCCCACATGTCCTTACTACCTCTAGTGTGCGCACTTGGACAGAATGACTCTTGACCTAAGTTGAGCTACTCGGCTTCACGGTCGAAACAAGTTGTCCGGACAGTTAAGTGAGAGGCTACATTCAAAATGACAAGAGGGCCTCCAACGTTGCAGTCCATAATCAGCACAGACAGAATCACATGAATCAACCTACCACATAGAGTCTGTCTGGCCTCCATTTACATCATCACAAGATTCTTTTCCACGATAGCAAATATAGCCAACCGTGATCCAGTATCCACCTATATCTCGCAGGTGATAGGAAATCACCTGACTTCTACCGAGCTAAGCATGGCTAAGCATATATTCATTCCTAGACCTACACAGGGTTCAAGGTATATATTTCTGGACAAGAAGATTATATGCATCAAATGTTTCCAAATAACTCCTACAACTTAATGCATCAAACATAAAGAACTCAAGTGGGTATTTATAAAACATAGGAGTCTTAGAATGCTCTAGGGCTTGCCTTTCAAGTAGGTTGAGGGTCAGTGGTCAGGGGACTCGGGCAACTCCTCCTAATCCTGTCCTTCTCCTTCGGGAACCTCCTATTGCGGAATTTCCAACGGGGTCTCCTCTCCTTAGAGCTCAAACTCCAGTAGGGTCACTCCCTCTATCGATCCTATACATATGAGCACATAGATAAATATATAGAATGCACAAGGGATGATATGAATGATATGGTGCAATGCATATATATAAAATTCTTAACAACAAGATGACAAGGTGATAATATGATTAACTTAATTTTACTGAGTAGGTGCATATCCCTTCTCTAGTACAAGAAACATACACTCACCACTTTCTAGCAGCCTAAGGTAAAGTTGTTCATCATCAGTAATAGGCCTAAAACCTACAGCTAACAACTTGTCTTAATTAGCCTAAGCATCTAAATAACAAGCACCAAGCTCACACAAAGCAATCAAGTCAAGAAAC
>PUID01032833.1:11411-25219 GCA_002993905.1 Miscanthus sacchariflorus | reverse complement strand
AGGAAATCACCCGACTTCTACCGATCTAAGCATGGCTAAGCATATATTCGATCTTGGACCTACACAGGGTTTAAAGTATATATCTAGACATGGTTGTTCTATGTATCAAGTGTTTCCAAATCAACTCTTATATCCTAATGCATCAAACATAAAGGACTCAAGTGATATTTTATAAAACATAGGAGGCTTAGAATGCTGCGGGGCTTGTGTTTTAGGAAAGAGGTGGGCCTGTGGTTAGGGCACTCTAGTAGTTCTTTGAGAGTCTGCTCCTCACTTTCAAGAGCTACCTGCTATGGTGCCACCTGATTCTCCTCCTCTTCGGCCTCGAACTCTAAGAGGGTGATTCCTTCGGGCGATCCTATATGCATGAGCTCGAAATAAGATATCATGGATGCATAGATAATGACATAGATGATAAGATGTGATGAAATTCAAAATCATAAGTGTTCTTAATAGCAAAGCAATAGGGTGATAACAAGGTTAACTTTCTTATACTGAGTAGGTGCATATCTCCTCTCTAGTAATTAAACAAACACCTATTTAAAATATTTTCTGGACAGCAAGACAACAGTCACTTGTTTGACCATAACTGGAGTTTTACACACCCAAACAAAGTGATTGTGGACTTCCTGGAAAGCTTATAAAATTCTATACAACTTTCTTATTGACAAGTTTCACAGAAAAGATCATTCTCATCACGAGATTGTCACCACAACAGAAACTACACATACAGCCCTCCAGTTGAGTTATAAAGTAATAATTAACTAGCTACCTATAATCAATTAACTTTAAGCACAACTACTAATATCAATAGACCATATGCATCACAAGCACCATTGAAAACATCATGGTTAAGCCCAATTAATTTATTTATACCTCTTTATTAATTTCCTTATATAATAAAATGATTTAAAGGATAATTATTTGTAGAGCACGATAAATTCTTAGAAAATTACAGTAGCTTACACATAACCCCAATAGTCTACTGTACAAATTTCATGCCATTTGGATAGGTATAGCCACCTCTACAAAATAACAAGTTGCATAGGCTTATTTTAGCAAAAATAGTCTAGCCTAGTGAAAAGTGTCAAACAATAGATTTCATATTTTTCTTACTTTCATACTAGCAGAAGAATACTGTGTAAAAAATTTCTTGATCATAAGTTCTATATATTTGCCCCTATTAATTTCACCAGAAACTAGCAATTAATCAAGGTTAAATAGTAAAACCATATTTCAAATATGCCTACTTTAGGTATGGTATTTTTGCCAGCTAGAGCATGTCAACACAAGACCAACAAAATTGGAATCACGTTTTTAGCACTTCCCTAGCTCAAGTTATACATTTTACAAGATAGAAACTAATTTAAAAGCACTTATCTAACTTGATTTAATTCCCCCAGAAAAATACCCCAAACAGTAGATTTCATATTTTTATCAAATAGTACCCTTCATTATGAACCCAACAAAATTTGGTTCACTCAATTTGGACATTCCTAGCTCCAGTTATGAATTTTTTGAAGTTTGCAACAAAATCTAGAAAATAAATAAAGAATAACAATCAATAACCCTGACGGACAGCTGGGCCCCACGGGTCAACGGGACCACGCATCAGCGAGATAGGAGCAGAGGACAGCAATGACCGACCGGAGCTCACCGACGGCAAGCTCGCCGATAGTAGCGCCTTCACCAACATGACCTACTCGACATTCTGCGTCGACTGGTGCCCTTGGTTGGCTCAGCGCCTCACCAGAGCTACCTCGCCTATGGCAATGGACAACACAGCTAGGCATGTGATGCTACACCATTAGGGAGTCCTAGCAGAGCTCTAGGGTTAGGTCTAGGGCACGATGAAGTGGCAGTGTGCTCTGGCTGCGTGCATGGCGGCACGGCGGCAGACAGAGCGTGGCGGCGGTGTCGCCGTTGCGACGAGACGGTGGTTGGAGGCAGGTCTCCATCTTCAGGGAAGGCACTAACACTCTAGACGACTCAGTAACAAGCACCAGAGCGGGCTAAGGGTGGCTAGTGAAGTCGATGGCGGTGAGCGCATGCTTGCGGCCTTGGGAGACGTGCACGGCGGTGTTGCGCGTTCCCGCATGACGATGTTGGTAGCAGTTAAGCTGGCTATGGCCTTAGCAACTAGATCCTATGGCAATGACTAGATAAGGGAGAGAGAGGTCAAAGATGCTACGATGGTGGCTAGCCACAGGTGAGCTCAAAGCTCTGAAGCGCACCGTGGCCATGGCGGCGACGATAATGGCTCGAGGGCCCTCACCTTAGCTCGAGAGGCGACAATGGCGGGTTGGGGAGATAGAGCAAGGCACGGTAGAGCTATGGGTGAGATGGATTGGTTGGTAGTGCAGCGTGGACGGCGTGTGAGCATCGTAGAGGCTTGATGGTGGCATGCGGGTGTGGTGGTCTGCTCTGGCAGCGCGAGTGAGAGAGGAAGAGAGTGAGGGCGTGAGTGAGTGTGAAAGAGGAGCGGCCGGCTCACTCTACCTCTTGGCATGGCGACGTAGGGACAATGGCAAGTGCATGGTGCCATGTAGTAGGAGAGCCCTGGCGTGGTCGGCCACGACGGCGAGCATGGTGGCCGGTTCAAACCGGCCATCAGGCCGACTGACAGGTTGTTTTCTTCCCTCTATAACTCCTAATCCATGGCGATTTAGCAAAAACTTCATTAATAGAAATTGTAGGGCTACATGAGATCTCCAACTTTGCTTTAAGAAGCATTGCCGAAATCGCTATGGTTTTCAAACTACAGAGCTCCAAAGTGAGGTACGTTGAAACCAAAAACAGCTTTTACACTTAGAAATTTTTTTAAGTCCCCAAACAGCATATTATGGCTTATTGTGGGCCCTATTTAACCATGATAGGCACTAAATTAGCTCATGACCCTTAAATAAAGTTTGTTACCCATGCTAAGAACTACAACTTTTATTAAGGGTGCACTATCATGCAAACACTCTTGACTATAGTTCAACTCTAGTCAATGTAGTATCATGAAAAATGAAGTTTTGAGTAAACTAGGATGTAGAAGCAAATTTGGCCCATGTCATGAATACAAACATTGTTCCATTTTCCATCCTAGATTGTCTAAGGTGTTTTTGCAACCTCACAACCATCTCTTACATTGGTCACACATGATCACAAGCATATGCATATATATAATCAACATCACATGTGATAAAGATAAGGTGAATGAAATGAAACTTCATATGCTCATTCTCATGAATGCCTGGATGATGCTTGTGCTCATGAAATGCAAGTGCCAAATGCAATGCTTAACACTAGGGTGTTACAGCCCCTCACTCCTTATAGAAATCTCGCCCCGAGATTTGAATGGCCTACCATTTTCCATAAAAGGCGGGATAAACCTCTCGTAGATAATCCTCTCGTTCCCATGTAGCATCTTGTTCACAGTGGTTATTCCACACCACTTTGTAGAATTTAATAACCTTGCCCCGGGTCACTCTTTACATTCTTTCCAAAACTTGTATCGGTTTCTCTTCATAAGTCAAGTTCGATTGGAGCTTAATATTGGTTGGTTCAATAGCTTCATCAGGTACGCGAAGACACCTTTTTAGCTGAGAAACATGAAAGACATTGAATATGGCTCGCATCTTCAGAGGTAACTATAGCTTGTAGGCCACTCTTCCACTTTGCTCAATGATTTTGTATGGGCCTACATACCTAGGTGCAAGTTTTCTTTTCAAACCAAACCATTGTACTCCCTTCATAGGCGATACCTTTAGGTATACATAGTCCCCTACCTCAAACTCGATAGACCCCCTTCTCTTGTCAGCATAGTTCTTTTGCCTAGATTGAGCGGCTTCAATATGTTGTTGGATGATACACATTTGCTCTTCAGCTTCTTTGACAAAATCAATACCATAGTATCTCCTCTCTCCAGGCTCAACCCAATTCAAAGGAGTTCTACATTTCTGACCATACAAGGCCTCAAAAGGAGCCATCTTGATGCTCTCTTGATAACTGTTATTGTAGGAAAACTTGGCTAAAGGTAGCCATTTTCCCATGAACCTTTAGAAGATATAACACATGCTCTCAACATGTCTTCTAAGATCTAATTCACTCACTTAGTTTGTCTAGAGGTTTGAGGGTGATAAGCAGAACTTTGGACTAAGTTGGTGCCTAACACCTTGTGCAAGTGCTCCTAGAAAATGAGTAGTAAACTGAGATCCTCTATCTGACACGATGGCTCTTGGTATTCCATGTAGATGCACTATATGCGTGATATACAATGCTGCGTATTCATGAGGTCGATAATTGGTCTTGACTGGGTTGAAATGTGTGGATTTAGTCAAACGGTCTACAATTACCCATATCGAGTCGAAACCTTTCTGTGTAGTTGGGAGTCCAACAATGAAATCCATGCTGATCTCCTTCCATTTCCATCCTAGAACATACAAAGGTTGGAGCAATCCAGTAGGTTTCAGATGATCCGCTTTGACCCTACTGCAAGTATCACATCTAGCAACATAGGCGGCAATTTCTTTCTTCATCTTGGTCCACCAAAAACGGGTTTTCAAATCTTGATACATCTTGCTATAACCGGATGGATAGACAACTTGGAAGAATGAACTTCATCTAAGATTTGATTTCTATGTTCATGGTCCATTGGTACCACTAGTTGGTTCTTAAACCATAGCACATCTCTCTCATTGAATCTAAAATGCTTGGTTTCCTGTTCCTTCATCTTTCTCTTAATGTGAAACACACCTGCATCTATCTTCTGTAGTTCAATGATCTTGCTCTCAAGTGAGCAACTGACAGTGATGCTGTGTAGGACAATAGGATGCAACAAATTAAACCCATCTTCCAACAATGCTTCCAAGGCATTATAATGAGATTTCCGACTAAGTGCATCTACTACAACATTGGCCATTCCTGGATGGTAGTGCACTTCCAAATTATAGTCCTTGATCAGCTCTAACCATCTACGCTGTCTCATGTTCAGCTCCGGTTGAGTGAAGATATACTTGAGGCTTTTGTGGTCAGTGCATACTTGACATACATTTCCCAACAAGTAATGTCTACATATCTTCAAGGCATGAACAACTACGGCATGTTCTAAATCATGTGTAGGATAGTTGACTTCATGCTTTCTCAACTATCGAGAAGCATAGGCGATGACTTGGCCTTCTTGCATAAGCACACACCCTAAACCTGTACCCGATGCATCACAAAACACATCAAAAGGTTTCGCTATATCGGGTTGTGCCAAAACAGGAGCTGTAGTCAGTAAGGTCCGTAGTGTGTGAAAAGCTGCCTCACACTCTAGAGTCCAATTAAACTTTTCATCCTTATAAAGTAACCGGGTCATAGGCTTAGCTATCTTGGAAAAATCAAGAATGAAACGACGATAATAGCCTGCTAGCCCTAAAAACTCCGAACTTCATGAACCAAAGTCGGGGCCTTCCAATCCATGACCTCTTGCACTTTAGATGGGTCTACCAAGATTCCATTTTCTGACATTACATGACCTAGGAAAGGTACCTTCCTCAACCAGAATTCACACTTGCTAAATTTTGCATACAATTTATGCTCTCTCAACCTAGACAAGACAATCCTCAGATGCTCTACATGATCTTCCTTATTTTCAGAGTAAACCAGGATATCATCTATAAACACAACTAGAAACTTGTTAAGCTCAGGCATGAATACCGAATTCATCAAATACATGCAATAGGCAGGAGCATTTGTCAGTCCAAAAGACATGACCAAATACTCTTACAAGCCATATCTAGTTGAGAAAAGTTGTCTTAGGTACATCTTCTGGCCTGATCTTGATCTGGTGATAGCCTGATCTCATGTCAATCTTAGAGAATACCTTTGCTCTTGCTAGTTGATGAAATAAAATATCAATACGAGGCAAAGGGTACTTGTTCTTAATGGTTACGGCATTGAGTGGCCTATAATCCACACACATCCGTAGCAATTTGTCCTTTTTCTTCACAAATAAGGTTGGACAACCCCATGGAGATGAACTAGGTTGAATGAGACCCTTGTCCAAAAGCTCTTGTAACTGTATTTTAAATTCGATGAGCTCATTTGGTGCCATCCTATAGGGTCTTCTTGAGATAGGTGTTGTACCTAGCACGAACTCAATTCTAAATTCCACATCCCTATCTGGTGGTAAACTAGGCAATTCATCTGGGAATACATCAAGGAACTCACAAACTACTAGAATATCACAGAGAGTAGTGGCTTGGATAGCACATGACAAGCTTTGAAGATCAAAACTCCTGGGAAGTGGCACTAGAAAAGCACTACTCCCCTTAGCTTCCCTCAACATAATTGTTCTAGCGGTAGTCATTGAGAACTCCATGACCACTCATCCAACTCATGCCTAATATCACATCCATGGCTAATCCAGGTAATACTATGAGATCCATAGTATACTTCCTCCATTGTATGGAGATAAGCACATCTCTAACTATTTGGTTTGTAGAGATAGTAGCCTCAGCTAAACTTACACTATAGCTACCCTTGTCTAGCTCAACTATCTTCTAATCATGCTTAGATGCAAATGTCTGACTCATAAATGACTACAAAGCTCCAAAATCAAATAGAACAATTATAGGATGTTGGCTCACGAGAAACATACCGATAGTAACAACTTGTCCCATGGGAATTTCCTCCATTGAAGTATAATGCACATACCTAGGGCGTGTCTTAACATTGGACTGCTTCTGATTGCCCTGATTTTGATTACTGCCTTTCTTTGGGTAGGGACACTCCCTTGACCAGTGGCCCACCTGATTGCAGTTGAAGCACGTCTGGTCGTTTCTCGGTCCTGCTGAGCTCCCTTGCCCTGCATTTCCTTTGGGTAGGGCAATAGTGAAAGACTTACAATATACTTTTGGCTATTGGTTGAGTTGTGTCTTCTTCTGAGGAGGCCTGAACTTAGGTGCAGAGGGACAAAATTGGGGTCTCATTATCATAGGAGCTTTTGACTGAGATGAGTCTGATGCACCTATTTTAGCGGCTCGCTTGCGGCTCTTTGCTGTAGCATGCAAGTTGTTCTGGTTCTATTGAGTTAGGGCATCGCTGACAAATTCATTATAGGTAGCACACCTAGAATTTGCCATGGTCTTCATCAACTTGGTGCCAACCCCACGCTTGAAGCTCTCTATCTTTTTATGCTCAGTGGTCACAAATTCTGGTGCATACCATGACAAGTTGTTAAAGGCATCCATATACTTGGTGAGAGTTTTTGTACCCTGTGTTAGCCCCATAAACTTAGCTGCTTTCACCCTCATCAACCCTGGGGGTATATGGTGTCCTCGAAAGGTTGTCTTGAATTGATCCCAAGTAATATTGGCGCCAGCAGGTAGGGTAGACAGATAGTGAGTCCACCAAATACCTGTAGGTCCCTGTAACTAGTGTGATGCATACTCGGCCTTCATCAGCTCAGTGACCCTTAACAGACAGAATTTCTGTTCAATGGTGTTTAGCCATTCCTCGGCCTGAAGTGGCTCCTCTGCCTCTTTGAAGATGGGAGGCTTAGTGTCTAAGAAGTCCTTGAATGTGCTGTATTGATTTGGCTCCGGCCTTTGATTCTGCTGGCAGGCACGAGCAGTATTTTGCACAATGAGGGGTAGGGTTTCTTCCATTGCTCTCTGATTCCCCAAGAATTGCGCAAAAAACTCATTGGCGGAGGGTGGCGGTGGTGGTGGTAGGTCATCATCATTACCACCTTGACTGGTACCAGCCCCAGTGCGAGTGCGAGTCATCTGCAAATTGCAATAATAAGTAATTATTGGGTAATGCCAAGAAATTGTAGAGGAATTGTATAGTCATGCCCAACTGAATTTACTGGATAGAATTTAAAAATTCATGCAATAAAACAGAGGCATAACAATTCATTTCCACAACATACACCACCAATCTGATCACTTATCCTACCCACAATACGTTTGCATGCATGTCACATTTTACCAGTACAACGAAACCGGAATTTCATTAGAGTTCAAACCATCATGGACCAACATGCAAGGCTCCAATATTACATCAAAGTAACATCACGAATACTGAAACTTGAACTACAAGTCCCTTACAAAAGCTAGCAGGGGATACATCTAGCACATCGAACTAGTCACTAAGCTGCTCTACTCGTCAGCATGCTCACTATCGAGGTCAGATATAGCATCAACCTCATCCATGGGAACAACTTGTTCTTCCTCTTCCCAACCATCATCTTCAGTGAGCATTTCTAGATCCTCTTCTTCTTCAAGGATTGGATGCAGTTGGTTGTTCAGATAATGCACCTCATGCTGAAGATGAACCACCACATTCTAAGTATGAGCAAGCTGATGACGCAAATCCCACTCAACACGTGCCTGTTGCGCTACCTTAGCCTCAGCTCTGTCTCATGCAGCTTCTGCCAGGGCTACGCGGTTGTTAACTAGTATCCATTGCCACATAGAAGTAAATGCCTCGGCGCGAGCGGCATCTAGCTGCTCTCACAGTCCTATTAGCATAGCCTGATCATCAACCCTTGTTACCTGGGCTGCATCCCTATCTTCAGTAGCTGCTCTAGCCACCTTCTTGTGCCTACGAGCATGCTTTCTGAGCTAACATTGTGCAGCCTTGGTCCTCATGAGCCTATCCATGCAAGTGGTGTAGGACTCCTGCCAGAAGTCCTAGGTGTCCTGACAAGCATAAAACATCTTCATCACGGCAAACATAGCACTCATAGTGGGACTAGAACTTCCTGCCCACTCATCCCGGTCTCGGATCAACACATTGCGGTTGCGCTGTAGAGGAAAAGTACCAGCGGTACTGTCGGTAAGCTCATCCCCATGCTGCTGACAAATCTTGCTCAGCACCTCGAAGGCAACTACTTGGGCACCTTCCTATGGATTTCTTCCCTCGAATTTCGCTTTCCACTCCTGCCATAGGGGTGCTTGGGAACGAGTAGGGATAGTTAGCTGTACTTCAAACCATGGTTGCCCTTCTAGGTACTCCTCACTCTAGAAATAGCGGGGTAGTTCCATATACCCCACGAAGTGCAACACCCACCAGAGTTGGGCAGGAGTGCCGAACATGTCCAAGAAAGTGTCATTCCCCACCGGTGCTGCCATCTGTACCAACAAAATATGGTGCAGCACTTGTGAGAATAACCTTATAATAGAAAAGGGTTACTTAACAAAATAAGAAACTTGTAAGAGGAGGAACAATGCAAGTATGTAAATGAATGAATTATCATGATGCATGCATTCTCCGTACGTCCTCACAAACTTAGAAAAAATCTAATTTTCTAGGGGCATACACGGTGGCATACATATGTTCTCTCATAATATAAGCGTAACTAGTCGGACTACATGTTTTGTTACTAGTGTACCTGCACAAGAATTTCATCTCAGCCTAACCCCATAATTATATATGCAGAAATGAAAATCTAGGCTCTAGGTTGCAAGCTAAATATTTCCATATATATACCCATATATATACTTCCATATCAAAGCTACCCGAAAGTAAATACGTCCCATATATACATATAAATATGCATATATAGCCATATCAAAGCTAACCCACAATTAAATACCTCCGTATTTATATGAGACATATATATACTTTAGTATCAAAGCTATCTCTCCCCTTAGACCGCATGCTCACATCTTGCGGTCATGCCACTCATCATCTTACCTTGGGCGTAGAGGTATTTGATCCATACATTACCACTCAAGTGAATGGCATCCATACTATAGCACGTCGTGTGGACGGCAAAAATTAAAAACCCCCAAGTTAGTACTTATTTAGCCACCTGAAATCCTTAATTGGGCATAAAGGAATTGATCACTAGCACACTTTAGATTCAAACTTTAGATTTGAACACCTATGTATATATAGCTATAAGTTGCCAAAAATTGGTTTTGGAAAACAAAAACCTTTATTTTAAATACACATGTGGCAATTCCTGTTAAATCTTGCTCTGATACCAGCTGTGGTAGAACTAACCAATTTATAAGAGCACAAGTACAATAGCAACCACCGAAGTGATCGCACCATCATACTTGAGCCCCTATAAACCCGATAGTCCGTCGAGTATCACGTAGGATCTCGAATAGTCCAACACACAACCAAGATTGTACATGATTCAACATAAAAGCCACATATTACATAAGTTCAACATACATCGGAGTACAAAAAGAGTTATTACAATACCAAGTTCAAATACAGTAGCAAAAGCAAATATAGTTTTAAAACTACCATTACACACCCTTGTTCAAATACATGCCCGTTCGTGATCAATTCCAACAAAAACATGGGAGATTAGATAACTTAGAAGAGCCTTGCCCATCTCCTTACTCCTCGTCCATAGCGGAACAGAAGCAGTTCTTACAATATCCATGATAGACTGTGTTATTTGTAACAAGTGGGAAATAAACTCTGAGTACAAGAAGGTACTTAGCTAGACTTACCCATCATAAACCAAAAATAAAGTGACTCCAAGGATTAAGCAAGGCTTTATAAGTGCAGCTAGCTTGACAATATTTTGCATAAAAGCCACTAATTGAACTATACATTTTATAATTTGATTCCAAGTTAATTATAGATATTCATCTCTAGATTAGCATCTAACCTATGCCAAACATGTGATGTATGATTAGGTAGCATAACAATAATAACCATAGCCGGTGTAACATTCCCATGTTCATCATAACCATCAAATTCCATAGTTAAATTACTACGATGAAGAAGCTCCGTCAAGTTTCTCACTATCCGGGAGAGATGGTGATTCGAATCGATTGCAACTAGCTGTGCAGTTATTCCTAACACAAACCCAGACATACCTATGCTAAGGTAGTCTTAGGTCACCTTTAGTACAACTTAGGTACACATTTTGCTGGTTCGATCAGCACCGCACCCTCAGGTATACTACCGGATGCTAGGTCGATCAGGACTTTAACCTGCCCTTAGCCTCACACTGGCTCCCCACATGTCCTTACTACCTCTAGTGTGCGAATTGTAATAGAACAAGGCCTGGCCTGAGTTGAGCTACTCGGCTTCGTGGTCAGAACGAGTTATCCGGCCAGCTAAGTGAAAGGCATGCGTTTAAAATGACAAGAGGGCCTCCAAYGATGCGGTCCTTAATCGGCACAGACGGAATCACATGAGTCAACCAACACATAGACTCTGCTCGGCCTCCAGTTACATTAGCCTATGGTTATTTTCCATGATAGCAAATATAGCCAACCGTGCTCTAGTATCCACCTATATCTCGTAGGTGACACGAAATCACACGACTTCTACCGGTCTAAGCATGGCTAAGCATATATTCGATCCTAGACCTACATAGGGTTTAAAGTATATATTTGGACAAGGTAGTTCTTTGCATCAAGTGTTTCCAAATCAACTCTTATATCCTAATGCATCAAACATAAAGGACTCAAGTGATATTTATAAAACATAGGAGGCTTAGAATGCTCCGGGGCTTGCGTTTTAGGAAAGAGGTGGGCCTATGGTTAGGGCACTCTGGTAGTTCTTTGAGAGTCTGCTCCTCACTTTTAGGAGCTACCTGCTGTGGTGCCACCTGATTCTCCTCCTCTTCAGCCTCGAACTCTAAGAGGGTGATTCCTTCAGGCGATCCTATACGCATGAGCATGAAATAAGATATCATGGATGCATAGATAATGATATGGATGATAAGATATGATGAAATGCATAATCATAAGTGTTCTTAATAGCAAAGCAATAGGGTGATAACAAGGTTAACTTTCTTATACTAAGTAGGTGCATATCTCCTCTCTGGTAATTAAACAAACACCTATTTAAAACATTTTCTGGACTACAAGACAACAGTCACTTGTTTGACCATAACTGGAGTTTTACACACCCAAACAAAGTGATTGTGGACTTCCTAGAAAGCTTATATAATTGTCTACAACTTTCTTATTAACAAGTTTCATAGAAAATATCATTCTCATCACGAGATTGTCACTACAATAGAAACTACACATGCAGCCCTCCAGTTGAGTTATCAAGTAATAATTAACTAGCTGCATGTAATCAATTAACTTTAAGCACAACTACTAATATCAACAGACCATATGCATCACAAGCACCATAGAAAATATCATGGTTAAGCCTAATTAATTTATTTATACCTCTTTATTAATTTCCTTATATAATAGAATGATTTAAAGGATAATTATTTGTAGTGCACGATAAATTCTAAGAAAATTACAGTAGCTTACACATAACCCCAATAGTCTACTGTACAAATTTGATGCCATTTGGAAGTTGCATAGGCTTATTTTAGCAAAAATAGTCTAGCCTAGTGAAAAGTGGCAAACAATAGATTTCATATTTTTCTTACTTTCATCGTAGCATAAGAATACTTTGTACAAATTTTCATGATCATACGTTTCGTATATTTACCCCTATTAATTTCACCAGAAACTAGCAATTAATCAAGGTTAAATAGTAAAACCATATTTTCATTATGCCTACTATATATTTAGTATTTTTCCTAGCTATAGCATGTCAACACAAGACCAACAAAATTGGAATCACATTTTTAGCACTTCCCTAGCTCAAGTTATGCATTTTACAAGATAGAAAATAATTTAAAAGCACTTATCTAACTTGATTTAATTTCCTAGAAAAATACGCCAAACATTAGGTTTCATATTTTTATCAAATAGTACCCTTCATGATGAATCCAACAAAATTTGGTTCACTCAATTTGGACATTCCTAGCTCTAGTTATGATTTTTTTGAAGTTTCCTACAAAATCTGGAAAATAAATAAAGAATAACAATAAAAAACCCTGACGGACAGCTGGGCCCCATGGGTCAATGGGCCCACAGGTCAGCGAGATAGGAGCAGAGGACGGTGCTGACCGACTAGAGCTCGCCGGCAGTAGCGCTGTTGGCGCAAAAATGTGGCAATGTAATGGACACACAGCAAGCCGGATGATCTAAACGGAATAAGATTGGAGATCTGCTTAGCTTCAACATAGGACTAGTCGATTCTAAAAACCCAACGGCATACCAGTCATTTTGACCTACAATTGGCAAGGAGAGAAAATCTTATAGTAGTTTTAGGCGGAACATGTTGGTGTTGCTCCAAACAGTTTCAAATATGCGGCTAAACAACCGATTCGATAGGGCTATCGACTAAATAGTCGATATCCAACATATCAGTAAAGCAAGGATTATTGAGTTGAAGATTATCGGCTAATATCAATGATGATGGTACGAATTCAAAATAACCAGTGTATTACTCATGGGTCATAGTGATTTTATTACGATTGATTAATCAGACAGAACAAGTATAATACACCCAAATATAAGTAATATAAAGAAACATCATCAGCTAGATGGATATAACCAGTGTAAAGCATTGAGCCGATAAGTTTAATGAGAAAGGATATAACATGTGAACAAATCGACTGTCTAGTACAAATGATTCTACATACGCTCTGAATCTAACCTATTACCATCAACAGTGAGGTTTGCTTGGATCGATATTGCTATGATAATAATAACAAACTAAAGCCAAAGAATCTATAAAACTATCTATATATTGACAAGTTCATGAAAACATGCTATATGTGTGGAAGCACAGGCGAATCGGCTAAAATAGCCGATGCATGCATAGCAAACAAACAGAGTACATATCTTAATCATGAACAAAACCACTAATCAATAATCTCTAATCCAAAGTCTTACCAGTGAGGTTTGACCAGGTCGGTGCAGCTATAGTTGTCATTAGATTAGATCTTATTAACTAGTGAACTTACTCAAGATTGGAACATGTCTTTGAATGCATACTAT
>PUID01032832.1:44132-54230 GCA_002993905.1 Miscanthus sacchariflorus | reverse complement strand
TCACCAAGTGGATAGAGGCCAAGCCCATCACCAACATCCGCTCGAAAGAGGCGGTCAAATTCTTCCTCGATATCATCTACCGGTTCGGCGTTCCTAATTGTATCATCACTGCCCACGGGACTAACTTCACCGGAAAGAAGTTTCTAGACTTCAGTGATGGATACGGCATCAGGATTGACTGGGCCTCGGTCGAACACCCACGTACTAACGGTCAGGTCGAGCGTGCCAATAGCATGGTCCTCCAAGGACTTAAGCCACACATCTTCGACTGACTCAACAAGTACGCTGGGCGATGGGTTATAGAGGTCCCAGCGATCCTCTGGAGCCTGAGAACGACCTCGAACCGATCCACAGGGTTCACACTCTTCTTTCTAGCCTACGGAGCTAAAGCAGTGCTGCCCTCCGACCTCGACCACGGCGCCCCAAGAGTGAAGGCTTTCGACCGCGACTGAGCCACGGAGGCTCGGCAAGACGTAGTTGACCTACTCGAGGAGGCCCGCAAGACGACCGTTATCCGCTCCGCTCGCTACCAAAAAACTCTCTGCAGGTACCACGAAAGGAAGATCAAGGGGAGGATCCTCGAAGTCGGTGACCTCATGCTCTGGAGGACCCAATCAACGAAGGAAAAATACAAACTCTCTCCACCATGGGAAGGACCCTATACGGTAACCGAAGTAATCCGACTGGGCGCCTACCGACTGGAGGACGACAACGGCAACGTTCTCACCAACACTTGGAACATTGAACAACTATGTCGTTTTTCTCCTAAATTTGGTCTTACCGCTTTTAGTCAAACACTTGCTCCTATAAAGCACCCTAGCCCGAACACTTTCAGCCCGGGTCGCTCGGGGGCTCCATGACGGTACGATACTAAATATTACCTCTCTTTTTTTACTATCACATGGTAACAACCTTGTCTCTGAATGGAAGCACATTCCATTCCTTTGATTGCCCTACGTGACTTTGTTCTTACTCTTAACCGAACGCACCCCGCCACGACCTACGGTTATAGCAGCCGAGCCCCGTGGGCCATGCCTAGGTTCTTAAAAGCTGCAGCCTACGGAACTAACGGGCAGGTGCGAAAAAGAAAGGACAAAAATAAAAGCTATGCTAGGATAAAAACAAGGAACGGATAGTGATTCTATCACAAAAATAGAACTGATGTATTCATTGATACAAAAACTGCTCACACGAAGGCTCACCCACAAACTCAACTATTACATTTTCTAACTACTTCTACTCCAAATACTACTGTGGCCACTCGACGACATCGCCCGACGCCAAAGGAGAGGCCACGGCACACGCCGCCGGACATAACCATCGCCACAGGGGCCCCACCAGGTTCCGCTCCCTCGACTTCGGTGAGCGCAACGGGTACCTCAAGGGACCCGCCCTGTTCTGCTCCCTCGACTTCGGCGACCGCAACGGGTACCTCAAGGACTTCGCACCCATAGATGCTCCGTAGAAGAGGATGGAGCTCCTCACCATCTCATGCAGTCGAGGCAGCACCTGGACAGGGACGCTGCCACCGAGGTATGGCCACCATGGCTGGAAGAGATCTTATCAAACTTTATGAACTGGCCAACCTGAGCAGCTGCAGGCACGGAACCCTCCACCAGCACGATCCTGGGCAACGTCCCCTCCGACAAGGCTCGCCCGGTGAAGATCCATAAAAAAAAATCCACACACGGCTCCATCCCGAAAAAGGCCTCGCAGATGAATCCAGCGCGCCACCTCCTTTGGCGGAAGCCGCCCCTTCTCAGGCAAAGACGACCAGCACCACCTCGAGCAACCTCCAGCTCGACATCGCGCTCCGAATTCACGAAAGGATCAGTGAGTCCTCCCCCTCGCTTACCCTCTCTCTCACTTAGGAACCGCCGTGGCATACAGGCACTCTCGGTGAGGAGGAAGGAGGAGAGCCATTAGTTGGAGAACAGGCAAAGGACTGCGATGATAAGCCCTCTCCCTCCTATTTAAGGAGGAAATGCGACAGCTGAAGAAGGCCAAAGGATCAGAGAGAAAAACTCTCTCCCTTCCCCCATTCAATGCAGATGGGAAATGATGGGACGCACCCTGACCGATGGAACGCACACTGACCGATAGAACAATGCCTGGTTAGACGGGATGTGGGCTGGGTATGGCCCACCACTACCACACGCCGGGCGCAAAAACCAAAGCATCACCACGCGCAGGCGGCTCTCCGTCTCCCCAGGCGGGACTTGGAAAAACCCAAACAATGGGATCTCCGCCAGGAGAGACCATCGAGCTTCCTAAGTCGATCGAAGGGCTCAGGAAAACACCGAGAGACAGGTAAGGAGCAAAGGGACGCCCCATGTAGGCTATGCTGACTCCATCATGAACGATGAGCACGGGTCCCGATCAGACATTTCCAACTGGAGCTGTTCAAACCTCGTCACTCGAGTCATCAAGGTAACACTACCGACCCCCGCTATTACTTTATATAATCATTCATACATTCATACACACATTCATTCCATACGCCCATGCCCCCAGACGATTCGAGCCCTAAATTGCCTGGGGGATCGGGAACTAAGGCATCGCACATGCAGCTAAATGCATCACAACGCTCCATGTTGCATCATGAAGCGACAGTTGCTTCATTCAACATGAGCAACGACTTACTAGGGCTCGAAGGCCGACGCACGAAGGGCTCGAGGCCGCCTCGCATCAAACAGAGCCAGGGGAGAAAACGCATATGAGCCCCATGTGGCCCTCACCCAGTCTGCCCCAAAGCGGATAGGGTCATCTCAACCTTCTCGTTCGATCCTAAACCTCCCATCAAACCCACAGAATCTCCATCGAGGGGAGGCCAGCGGGCCACCCAGGCCGGTCTCTGGAACAACCTAGGCATCTGCCGGGTTGTAGGTAAAGGAGCAGTGGAATGTCACAAGAGGGCTATGCCGACCCTGTCACGAACGACGGACCCGGATTCCACTCGATCATACCTGTTAGCGAACTCACCGAGCGCGTCACTCGAGCCCGAGTGATCGAGGCAAGCGACAAAGCTCAGCCCCTCCGGTTGTGAGAAATTGAGGATGGGGTAAGGCACAAAACTCAAACCGACCCCTATCGAGCCCAACGGGGCTCGGGGGCTCAAGATCCCTAAACAAACTGCCTCAGCTGCGCGGGCTGCACTGAGGCCAGGATTCGCGAGCTCCGTCTCGCTCGATCCCTAAACTAATTGACTAACTACCTCGGTTGCGCGGGTTGCACCAAGGCCCGGATCCACGAACTCCGTCTCGCCCGATCCCTAAACTAACTACCTCGGCTGCGCGGGCTGCACCGAGGCCAGGATCCACGAGCTCCGTCTTATCCGATCCCTAAACTAACTACCTCAGCTGCGCAGGCTGCACCGAGGCCAGGATTCGCAAGCTCCGTCTTGCCCGATCCCTAAACTAACTACCTCAGCTGCGCGGGCTGCACCAAGGCGAGGATCCGCGAGCACCGACTCGCTCGATCCCTAAAAACTGCCTCGGCTACGCACGACACCTTGGTTGACAACTCTGTCTCGACTAAAAAGCACGCACACACGCCCGTTGACAAAAAACCCCAGGCGATCCTGCCCGAACCGCCCGGTGGCTCGCGGGCTACACCCACGGGTGAGCTCGCGCGCACCCGCCGACAAAACGAAATGTCCCCCTCTAACAACATGAAAAACCCCCAGACGATTCTACCCGAATCGCCCGGAGGCTCGGGGGCTACACCCGCAGGTGCGCTCGCACGCACCCGTCGTCAAAACAAAAATCCCCCAGACGATTCTATCCGAATTGCCCAAGGGCTCGGGGGCTCCTGTCGGGTTCATAAACCCGGGGTCCCTCGTGGATCGGCTTCCCTACAAAGGCTCGGCCTAGTAGACGAACGCTGCGAACAACACGCAGCCCTTGGGCCGGCCCAAGTACCTAAACGACAGGCCCAAAGAGCGATCCAATCTTCGACCGAAAGGCCTGGCCGAAGAGGAACGGCACCCGCTTCCAACTTCGGCCCGTCTCTCCGATCGGAGCGCTCGCTTCGGTCTTCAGCCCGCCTCCGGAAGGCCTCTACGACCGGAAGGTCTAGCCAAACACCACTTTCCGACTCTGACCTGCTTCTCCGACCGGGGATGCACCGAACCCTTGCTTACAACTCCTCTCCGGCTGGCGCAATCAGAGCCGACTGGGACCAACCGACCGGGGACGTCCGCTCGGTAAGGACCAGGAAACGGACGAAGAGGATAAGGCAGCGCACTCAAGTGAACCGTAAATACCAAGGACCATACCCTGTACACCTGTAGGACAGTACCCTACGACCTCCCTGTCATGACAGAACACAAGTAGTGTTGTAGGCGCCGATATTTTCTCCTACAGTATTATGGTCGCCATCAACTCCCATACCAGACAAATACGGTAAGGCTCCCCCACGTGCCTCTGAGGCATCAATAGTGTTATGGGCGTCGGTATTTACCGTAATAGACGAACATGGTAAAACCCCTTGCATGCCTCTGGGTATCAACAGTGTTGTAGGCACCGACATCTGCCATACCCGAAGAAGACGACGCAACATCCCACGTGCATCTGACATTCAACAGTATTGTGAGTGCCTATCATCATCTCGTACCTGTCGGCGTGGGCAACAAGACTTAGTAAACATACGCACTCTCTACCTCTCACTTGTAAAGGCCATCCCCTTCATCTATAAAAGAAGATGCGCTCTCTCCGACACAACTAAATTGATTCACATCGATTAAGTTTACTAGTACACAACAACAGAACCACCATGTTCAAACCACGAGCACACGCTCGAACACTTAGCTCATAGCGGGGCTCCCGTCACTCTCGGCCTTTCCGACCGGACCTCTTGTTCCTCCCATCTTTCTCCTTCTCGTTTGTAACCCCACTGCAAACTTCGAGCACCTGGGCTCAGGAATAAAGTCACCGTCCGACTCAAACTGGACGTAGGGCACGTTGCCTGAACCAGTATAAACCCCGTGTCATTGAGTGATAGGCCACCTCCGATCACAACGTATGATAAAACTATAAATATTTACGTGTTGATCACTTTCTGCACCGACAAATAGATTGTCTGGTTGCTGGGCATGGACTTCAATTCTAGCGCACTGATGGCCACTCGATCAGTCGCAAGCCCTAAATCAGGCCCAATTTGCCCATAAATAATAACCCTTCAACACATCCAACTGGACAGACGGAGCCGCAGTTTCCGTTTGGGCTGCACTACACTCCTCCCTTTGGGCTCGTTCGGCTGCTCAAGAAACCAGGTGGGAAAACACTGTTCATAACTGAAAACACTGTTCGCTCTCTCACAAATTTCTCCAGGTTTATATAAATTCCTCTAAATTTCTCCCAGCGAATAGGGCTTTTGTCTGCTTCGTACAGGTGAGCGTACTCGCATGGCTTTATACTGCTGTACGGCGTGGGGGCGTGGGGGCGTCGATGCGTGTGTACAAGTCAGTGTCTGCAGCATATAGTTTGATCAAAAGCCAATGCGTTTTTTTCCTATTTCTTTAATTTGAGTTATCTCTTTATTATAGAAAAAAAACTATATGACCTAAATTATTCAGGGTTGACTACTTCACCCTAAACTATAAAACTAGATTTTCTAGCTTTGAATTTTCCAAAACCGGTTAAATAACCCCTCCAAACGGTTTTGGACAGTGGTTGTGTTACAGTAACGATGGTTTTGTTTTTTATTTATTTATTTTTGCTAAATCTTTAAAAAATCATATTAAATCATAGAAAAATCATAAAATGAAAAATCTAATTTTGTTGGACTCTACATGACTAGATCTACCCAATGAACATATAATATGATATACTTTAGTACAAAGTTTTTTTTATGTACCTTTAGATTTATACTTTTCTGTAATTATTTAGAATAATTTATAACCGTAGGTTTTATAGTCTAATTATAATGAAATTTTTATGATGAACTAATTATTCTATGCTTAAACTATAGTAAAAATTTCGTCAGACTCCTCCGTTAGAATGAGCCCCGCCCGCGGTGGCCTGCTCGCGAGGCGGAGTGACGGCGCTCGCCTTCACCCGACGACGTCAGGTGCGTCTGCGCCGACTTCACCAACACGTGCGAGACTGAGGACTCGGTGGTGAGCCATACTTCCCTTCGTCTGTGGCAACGATGGACGGCAACCAGAGGGAGAAGGTCAAGAATGGAGACCTCGCCGGCGCGAAGGTGTACGTGCAGGCGAAACCAATGCTCGGCAGGACGGTGACCGACCTCGCGGTGTGGATCTTCTACCCGTTCAATTGGGCGGCGCGCGCCAAGGTCAGGCTCATCCCGTCGATCCCGCTCGGCAAGATCAGCGAGCACGTCGGCGACTGGGAGCACGTAGGTGACGCTGCGCGTGAGCAACTTCTCCGGGTAGAAGTACTACGGATGTACTTCTCGCAGCACAGCGTCGCGGCTGGAGTACCTCGACGGGAACAGGCCGGTGGCGTATGCGTCCCAGCACGGGCACGCGTTCTACCCGAACGCCGAGGGACGGTACTGCAGGGCAACTCGAGCCTGGGCATCGCGATCCGGAACGACTGCGCCCGGGGGAGCAGGCTGCCAGGCCGGACACCGGCGCCGGGTGGTGCGAAGCGGTGTTGGCGGAGCAGGCTGGACACCGGCACGAGATCAACAGCGCCGCGAGCCATCATGAATTTCCACCAGCCACCAGCCATAACAATCTCAGCTAGTAGCTCTAGCTAGTTAATCTTCTCGACAATCTCAGCGTGACAACTTCCACTTCCAGTGTCCAGTCCACCATCTTTGACTTTTTCCACATCCGATCCCAATCCGATTCTGCAGATCATCCAGTCCGTCCACTATATAAAACTCCACATGCTTCATCCTCTGTTTGCCTTGAGGATCAACTGCGGCGAGACGTGGAGGATCAACGTCCCCGTGCGCACGACGGCGGCGCGCACCGGGTGCCAGTTCGACGCAGACGGCCACGGGAGCTGCCGCACGGGTGACTGCTGCGGCGGGGTGCTGCAGGCGTGGTACGGACCTTTTCCTCTTCTTCTTGTTGCCCGCTTCAGGATCCTCGGGCAGGCGCCAACGCGGGAGAGGTGTGCGTCCATCAGGAGGCGCCAGCGGTCCATCAGCACCACCTCGCCGGCGCGCCGCAGCCCGCGGCGGGCGGAGTCGTAGCAGTCGACGCGGAAGGCGAGGGCGCCGGACGCGTCGAAGAAGGTGAAGCCCGAGCAGCGACTTGCGCCACACCGTCAGCACCGCCGGCTGCTCCTGGTCCTGGTGGTGGCCCGCCTCGGCCCCGCGGCGGCGGGGCTCCAGAGCGATGGCGTCCGTGGCGAGCGCGGCGAGGCGTCCTCGAGCGGGCACGTCTGACGGAGGAGCCGGCCACTTGACGGCCGTATGCGTCCTTGTACGCATACGTGCCTAATAGTGGCCCCTTTACGAGGCATGTGTAGAAAATGGTAGTGAGGGAGAGGGATAGAATTATAATGGTAGATCTTTAAATAGATAAATTATAGTGGTGTTTCTTAAAATTTGAAGAATTGTAATGGTCTTGATAAAAAACATCTAAATCATAACCTTGCATGATCTATTTTAGACATTCGGCTTCCAAAATTTACACATGCAAAGGTATATCTAAGTGTTTAGCAAAACATATATACTTCTAGAAAAGTCAAACCATCTTATAATATGGAATGGAGGGAGTAGAACACAAGTCCATTTCTTATTCAATTTCTTCTTTTGTTCATTTTTCTAATCATTTTTTGCGTTGTAAACAATATCAGTTTTTGTTGATTTTTTGTGTGTACCAATGGTTCTAATTTCCGATGGGCAACTACGTTCTACTTGATTTTAGATCATAACGTGCGGAAGCACGTGCTCCGTACAATACAATCCTCATTTTTTACGTGGGCCTAAAAAAGCAACTCCGGTACGCCTAAAAAAAGCAACTCCGGTGTAGTATACAATACAATCCTCATTTTTAACGTGGGCCTTGTCTGGATCCTTCGTTTTTACCGGTTTTTAAGAATTTGGTTTTTGAAAACTGAGTGGAATCCAAACAGACCAATTTTTCTCTCAGTTTTTACTATATTTTAAAAAATCAGGAAGCTGTTGGTACTTAGCTTTTGTCATTCTATGAGTAATAAATAAAGCTAGATTCTTAAAAACTGAGGGATCCAAATAACCCTACCAATTTTTGCTTATAATCCAGATTTTAGAGACTAGACACAAAAATTGATTCTTAAGAATACGAAACTCATCCAAACAAGCCATATTCATTAGGGCATTGTGAATATATTTAATGATTTCTTGGGTCAGCGACCAGCGGCACCTGCAATCTGGACCCAAGGCAGCACCAACATTCACAAAAACAGAAGTGAATCCTATTCCCCAATACAATAGAAAGCAAGCAAAGACAGATAATATGTGACTTAGAGGTTGTCAGTGCATATAGCTTAGTTTTATTATAGTATATATTTTTAGAACAATAACTGATTTTCTAGTACAGTGAGATCACTTATCTAGACAATTAATTGTTATTTTAGAATAGTAGGCATGTTGTCGCATGTTTATTGTTATTTCTAAAAAGATATTGCTATTTCTTCATTCTCAAAAAAGCATGTTTTCATAAGATGGGATATCATCGTACCTTTTATTTATCTTGAAACTAACAAACATAATGATTTCTCGCTCACACACATAGAAATAAACAAACAAACATAATCGCTAAAAAATCCCTCTTGTGCCTCTCGCATAGATTATTTTGAAATTATGGCAGTAAAGTTCATGTCATATTTTGAGGGGGGAATATTAAGATCAATTAAGAAAAATACTCTTCATTAAGAGTGAGATAAAGACCAATTAAGAAAGATACTCTTTATTAAGAGTGAGATAAAGACCGTTAGAGGAGTACAACGGTTACAACAATGATACCCTAAGCAGAGAAATAGCTAAATTCCTGGACCTTTTAAAGTTCCGACAGGAAGATAGCGCAGTCAGCCTCAAAGATGTTAAGGTGGTACTTAAAGCGCCATATGAAGTTTTTTAACAGATTAAACCGAAAATAAGATATTTAAAGATACACCATCTTTAGAAAAGATGGGAAGATCTAGGGGAGCATGATACGTAGAGGTATGTAGAGACCTAAAACTTGAAGAGAAGAAAGACTGCGTGCCCACTCCAGTGACTCGGGAGCAACAAGTTTCTTAATACTTGTTGATGTTGTATAACTAATACAACACCTGTTGTTGGCTCTTCGAAGAAGATGAATAATGTAAACAAGGATCTTGTAATATAGGAGCCTGTAGAATCAATTGCCTCCTAGCAATGAAGAGCAACAACAGCCCCATATGAAAGTGCCAGTAGCTGAGGCCCCAGAAGGCCTCAAAGAATTATGGCTATGAAGTCTATGTTAGTAAAGAAATTCAAATGGAGGGTGATCCCACCTCATTTAAAAAAGCCATGAGAAGCGTTTACTCGTTTAAATGGCAAGAAGCTATGGAAGTTAAAATGAATTAGATGAATACCAATGTTTTTTTGGGACTTAGAAGTAATTCCTAATGGAGCCAAAACTGTAGACTGTTAATGGGTCTACAAGACAAAATGTGACTCCAAAGGGAATGTGGAAAGATATAAAGTTGAAATAAATTCGATAAATACCAACGATGTTTGGAACTTAGAAGTAATTCCTAATGAAGCCAAAACAGTAGGCTATTAATGGGTCTACACGACAAATTATGACTCTAAAGGGAATGTAGAAAGATATAAAGCACGACTTGTGGCAATATTCTTTACGCAAAGAGAATAAATATATTACAATGAGAGTTTTCTCTCTAATCTTATGCAAGGATTCTTTAGAATCATAATGGTGTTCATGGCACATTACGATTTAGAAATACATCAGATGGATGTAAAGACGGCATTCCTAAATGGGGATTTATAAGAAAATGTTTACATGGCATAACCCAAAAAGTTTTTGTCGTGGAAGAAAAGAACATAAGGGATGCCGCATGTAGAAATCCATATATGGGTTAAAAGTAAGTCTCTAGACAGTAGTATTTGAAGTTGATGAAACGATAAGAAAGTTTGGGTTTTAAAGAAAAT
>PUID01032831.1:54318-66013 GCA_002993905.1 Miscanthus sacchariflorus | reverse complement strand
GAATGAAACTCTTGTCTACTCTGATTGGCAGGTATATTGTGGCTTCTATCCTGTTCTGTTATTTATTTCATTATATGTGCTACCTTGGAATCCAAAAATATGATGTATAATATATGAAAGACAAACACCTGGTACTGTATTTGCAAATGTTTTGTTTTGTTGAAATAGTTTCGTATTGCAAAATTGCAGGCCCATTATCCCTGCCACATAGGAAAGAGATCATGACTGATTTGCAAATGTTATTACGATTACTGGAAAATTTAATAGATGAAATTTGTTGTTTCATTTATCTGGACTAAACTGTCCACCTAAAAGTCATGGAATATTTGTTATAATCTGGTATAAATAAATGTCTATTGTCATTGAGTTTCAGTACAATCGCAGAAGAAGATAAGTCACGATGGAGCTGTGCATGAAAAATATATGTTCTGATCGAATTTGAATTGTAAATTTGAATTTTTTTTTTACAGAAAAAATGTACCGTATGGGCTGTTCTAGACTGAACCGCCCCTACAAATCAATTTATAGGGGCAGCTAGTGTTATCAGCTGCCCCTACAAATCGATTTATAGGGGCGGTCTGGAAACTGCCCCAATAAATGCATGATTTGTAGAGACGGTATGGTAGGGGCGACTGATTGAGGCGCCTCTACAAACCATTGCCAGCCGCCCCTACAAATGCTTTTTGTAGTAGTGAACGTCACGGGGCGCAGACGTCGGGGTGTCGACGCGGCGGCGGAGATCGGCTCCGTGGATGCTCGCAGCTACCCCGCGCTGAGCAGCAAGCCACGCGCCTAAGAGACGGCGCCGCTGGCGTCACACGTGCTCGGGCCGCCGCCACCGTCGCGCGCGCTCGGGAAGCCGGCACGCATGCGTTCGGGCAACCGCAAAGCCTGCACCCTGTCGTGAGAGCCGCCACGGCCATGCGTTTTCTCCCTGGATGCTGTGGTGGTGCGGCGCTTTGCTGTATCGTGCGAGTAGCAGGAGATGCGGCTGGAGCAAGGGATACAGAAGTGAGAGAGTGAGAACTGAGATGGGATTAGGGTTTCGTGATTTCGTCCCTCTTATATGATCCTCTTTTGGTTTATTAAGTTTTTTTCCCAGCATCTCAGTTTTCTGTTTTAAGTATATAAAATAAGTTGACTGCCCACATTATGATATTTATTCCCATTCTAAATAAAATTTATTTATGATATTTATTTGCCTATCTTTCAAGTCGCCTTTTTAAGTATGATTTGGGAATATTTCTTACTACAAATCATAAATGCTATATTTTGGGTTAACAAATAATTGTAACATTATACGTCTTTGAACCATTGTCCCTTCGCTAAGAAATAAAAATTCTCACTACTAAGTTGTTGATGTATTTTTTTATTAGGAACTAATTGATGAAAACATAAATTCAAATATTGAAAGGTTTACTGTCTAATCAAATCTCTAATGTTAAAGACACAAAATTTTGATGCTTTGACCAAATTTAATGTTTGTTATGAATAGGGTAGGGATTAATTCTATTTCTGTGCTTTACAATGGAAGGAAAAATCTATCAAATTATATTTTATATAATACGATACAGACTTAGTTGGATAAGTAACATTATTCTTAATATTATATATCGTGCTTATATAAAACTTATAGCTTTTGAAATTAATTTTTATAAAAAAGGTTAAATATAAATAAATATGCAACACTCTTGTCCTCATCTCTCATTAATGTTTGATAATTGTTTTCTCCCGTTGCAACGCACGGGCACATTTGCTAGTAATTATAATATATATATAAATGGTGCCCTGGATAGAGAATGAATCCCATATATACTTTGATTTTTGTTTTGGGCCACCAGAATTCAGAGACGGTTTGCTTGGTGTGCAGCATGTAAGTATTTGGTTTGGCCTAGTCAAAACTCAGCCGTAAATGTATTACTCGTTTTGAACCAAATTATAAGTCATTCTAACTTTCTTAGAGAGTCAAAACATCTTAAGTTTGACTAAAATTATGAAAAGAATTATAAAGATTCATGACATCAAATAGACATGCTATGAAAATATAATTGATGGGCGATCTAATGATACTTATTTGGTCAAACTTGAGATATTTTGACTCTCTAAGAAAGTTAGAATGACTTATAATTTAGAATGGAGAAAGTATTTTTGAAAATATATTGTGATGGACGGAAAATGAAAAGGAAGATGTAATGTGTAAATAAAACATGAAGAGGCCTAGACAACTTGCATCGATCAGCCCAAAATGCAAATTTGGCCCATTATCTCCCACAGGCCTAAAATGACCCTCTACTGTTGTTGGACTGGACTCACGGCCGCAAAGCCAGCCAATTCTCCCCTAGTCCCCTCCGCGGCTTCCAAGCGCAAGCGCGTGAGAGAGAGCCGGCGAACAGTGCTGCAGGTGTGCCTGTGTCTCCGGCGCAATGCCACGCCAGCGTCAATCCCTTGTGCCAAGCCAAGCTGTCGTCGCAGCCCGTCTCCGCATGGTGCTGACACTGTCCCGTGCTTGCGCTTCAGGGTGGGCACTTTTAAACCGTAAACCCAAAACCGAGACGAACCAAACCGAACCGAGCTGAAATGTCGGTTTTTTTTTCAGTTTTTGGCTTCAGTTTCGGTTTTAACGTCCGATGAGTTCGGGTGTCGGTTACGGCTTCGGTTTGGAGGTCCAGCAGAACCGAGGAGCTGATCAACCGAAGAAGAGAACACAGCACGCAAGTAGTTCTGGAGTTACGCAGAACAACACCAGCAGCCCAATACCGCCCCGATGGCTCAATAGCCCGCCCCCCAACTCGTCCACTCCCCAGCCCAAGCTCAATAGTCCCTTGGAGAATGATTTGAGCTATGTAACCTCTCAGTTTTAAAGTGGAAGAGATGTTCAACTCAATGAAGGATTTGTTTGTTTCAAGTTCTGAAATTGAGTTTGTTCAACTCAATGAAGCATTTGTTTGTTTCGTATTCTAAAATTGAATTTAGAAAACGGGGTACGAATATCAAAGACTTGAGAAAGAAAGAGTGCTAAGAGAACTAAAAAACCATGAGAGACACATACACTTTGCACGAGGTGTTACACTAACTTTCTCAATTCTCAGAGTTTCGGAAGTCCCAGGCTTCGTCATGTACATCCTAGTTATATAAGGCATACAACTTCTGGAAGTTTTGGAGGTACCGAAAGTTCTGGAAGTCCTACCTTTAACGGCTCTTCGTATAAACTCTTACTTCTCGGTCCCCAACGCGGCTAGCTATTCGATCAAACCTCAGCCTCTTGGTGCTTTTGTCTATAGCTAGCTAGATGTCAGCCTCGAGCTGCCAATTCGTGTGGTGAGCACTGGTAGGCTTGTATATTACCCTCTCTATTAAAACTACGATTTGTAGGGACGGCTCATAATCATTTATAGGGGCGGGTTGGTGAGCCACCTATATCTAAACGTTGTTACAAATGACCGATTTGTAGGGGTGGCTCACTATTTATAGGGGCAGCTGGATATTGAACCGTCCCTATAAATTTATTTCCAAAAATTCACAAATCCGAGCCAAAAAATAGAATATTTTTAATCCGAGGAGACTGGATATAGAACCGCCCCTACAAATAAGACCATTTATAGGGCAATTGGTAACACCAACCGCCCCTACAAATGGATTTATAGGACCGATTCGTTTAGTAACTATTTGTACGGGCGGCTCAATAGGGAGCCGTCCCTACAAAAAGAGGAGACGGTGCTACAAAAATCCTTTTTGTAGCCGTGCCTATTGATTTAGTGGATTATTTGAGCTTGACTTTTGTGGTCACTTGGGAAAGGAAGAGAGGTGAAATAAAGTCTAGACCTTTGTGTTTGTGGTGAGCTTAACAACGAGGACATAGGCACATCTTAGTAGTATAAATTCTTATGTCTTGTGTTCTTCGCCCTGTTCGCTTGGTTTATAAGCCGTACTTTTTTAGCCAACGAACAATATTTTTCTCTCACAACAAATCAACCAACAATATTTTCAGTCATGGCTTATCAGCCAAGCAAACATGACACTTGCTTTTGCTTGGTTCACTCTCTTGTTCAAATTGAAAATTAGGTTTGCTAATGGATCTATCTTTTGGTGAAGTTGCTAGACAAAATAAAGGAAGGGCACCAAGAGCCTCATAAGACCTCAAGAAAGTGTAGTAATTCGGTGACCTGTTTTTTTTAAAAACATTTTTTGTTGTCGATTTTGTGCTCCCTCTGATCAAACCTTCGGAACTTTCAGAGATTTACTAATCTGATATTTTATTCATGTAAGATGTAAGAATTTACCGATACATCCATTCACCCCCTTTTTATGCATTGTTGATTTTTTTTTTCACAAGGCCCGCAGCCTTTGGCCTGACTAGTGACCGGCTCGCATGTCTGGAACGGCAAGGCCAAGAAAAACACGTTGGAAACAAAGATAGGACATCTGAACGTTAGTTTCAAAATCTTACTATTATTTATTGGGAAAAAGATAAATTCAAAAAATTCTCGCAATAATCAGAAATATCTGATCTTTAATTTGGTAGACTCTAATCATCATCTCCGATAATAGCCATTGGATCTGTTGTATTTTTTTTAAAAAAATTACTCACCTCTGTCATTATGAAAATACTTAAAGTAACCCCCTAATTTTGCATATAAATTACCCACATCTGCCATTATGAAAGATAATTTAAAATAACCCCCTAAATTTGTATATAAATTACCCGCATTTGTCATTATAAAAAATAATTCAAAATAACCGTCTAAATTTGTCTAAATTACCCATTTTGTCATTATGAAACATAATTCATAATAACCCCTCACATTGCATCTAAATTACCGACCTCTCTCAAATCTATATGTAAATACTAATATATGCTATTACATAAAAATCAATATTCACAAAATATGAGACATATATATTTCTAAATTACAAACTTCTAGAACTATGAAATTAAATAATCACAATGCTATGTTTGACATGTGTATATGAGACATATATTTCTAAATTATAAACTTCTACAACTATGAAATTAAATAACCATAATGTTATGTTTGACCATGTATACAAAGTAAATATATATACATTAGGATAATATTGATTTTAATAGCTTATAAGTACAAAAATGTTTAATTAACAAACCACATAGCAATAACATAACACCGACAATTTTCTTTAAATTATATCAATACTCGCTAATAATGAATTACATAAGTTGTTTTTAAATAACTTTATGTATTTGACTGAAACATTATGTCATATCAATATTGGTAATTTCATTTTTTGCACTCTATGATATATAAAATAATACTACACACATATAATTTTGTGATATAACAAATTCAACAAGTTTAGTGCTAGGGTGCAATCTGAGTTTTAACTTAATTAACATGCTGAAATCAATATTACTAAGACCCAAACTCTTTTTAATAAAAATAAATTTTGAATATAAAATAAAAAACACCGGAGTCTCTACTTAACATGTGGAAAAAATTGTACAACTTGGTTAAAAGTTGAAAGCTAAACTATAATTCGTGAAGCCACAGAAAGGGATGCAATAGAGTTTATATATCTTATGATTAGGTTTAAACTAATTGCATGTCATGCTAAAAAAAGGTAAATACTAGAAATGCTAACTAGAGGTTCTTAATGGAGCCTCCACGTTAATCCTCACGAGACACAATAGGAAAATAAAAGATAGTTCTTAGAAATTTCTCACAAAAATCTGAAACATTTGACCATCAATTTAGTATAAACTAATCACCATTGATAATACTAACTATTGGATCTATCCTATTTTCTAAATATTTTTTTAAGAATCTTCTAAATAATTATCCACCTCTATTTTTTAAATAAAACAACATAAAATAACTCAGGACTCTATATTTAAACTACCCACATATGCCATTAAGAAACATGATCTATAGTAGACCTAAATTTGCATCTAATTACCCACATACTCCTATTACAATAAATAATTTATGTAACCTAATTTTCATCTCATTACTAAGACAAGTAAATATCCTCTCAGATCTACATCTAAAAGATAATCAATATATTCTATTATAAATTGTTTAAATAACCATAGAGCATGTAGATGTTTGTGGATTACTCACTTCTACGATATTAATATGTTAAGGTTTGATTAATGTAAGCATACACATTGTGTCAACATGCATGATCGATAAATATATATGTTATGTTTCATCAACAAAATATTTCTTTAACAACTCATATACTAATGATGCTAGCAGATTTTTAAAAACCATATTAGTAACCATGACATATTTATATATGTTGTTACTTTATCTATATTTATATATTTTAACTAAATGTTTGACACCTCTATATTGATAGTATAACCATAATTACACATATAGTTCTTTGATAGGAAAATTCAATCATCTTAAGAATTATGGGAGACTACTAATGGTTATATTTTTCAGCCCTTTAACGTTACTCTAGAGTAATTCGATCATTATAAGGCTTAATAAGATTTAAAATTCTCTTGAGGCTAGCACTGCTATCGCCATCCGAGATCCCATTTCAAGCTCTATCACTTATCTTAGGTGTCATGGTGCAACTTTAAAATGATTGCATATGCTACATAAATATTTAGGAATGTACTATACGACCTAAAATTCTTATTTTAAAACAGTCCAAAATGAGAATAACTTGAGGAAAAAAATTTAGCAGTAAAAAATAAAGTTAAAAATCAAAATTTAGATTCGTGACTTAATATATTGGATGCAACAAGGGTGTCACCATAGTTAATGGCAATGTTTCAAACTAATTGCATATTAAAATATACAAGGTGCCATGCAAAGTAAAAATATGAATATGCATAAAAATATATAAGTCAATCCCTTGCAAAAAAAATAATTAATAAGTTTATGGTCATTAGATATAGACTACAAAGTATCTATTATGTATATTTTGTAGAAAATAAACAAAGAAAAAACATACAATTTAATATAATTAATGTTTTTATAAATCTAATATGTTAATAGTGTATCTTTTAAAATTATAGCCCGTTCGAGAGCATGGGTTGATGGACTAGTGCTTCATAATTGGTTTTTTAGGACCTGTTTGGTAGGGCTTCTCTTTGGCTTTGGCTATTTCAGACTAGCTCTACCGAACGTTTCGTAATAGGAGTCTGTCAGGGATCAATATTAGGGTATCCGAAGAGGAGGAACTAATGACCGTCGAATGTTGATTCATCCACGCGATCAAGAGCGCGACTGCACCGCTTGCCGGGTCACTCCTTGTCCGTCCACTGAGACCATGGGCCCCGCCTCGCCCGACATCTGGGAGCAGACTCTACCTCGCCCAATGTTCGGGGGCTGGCTCCGCCTCGCCCGACGTTTGAGGGCAGACTCCGCCTCGCTCGACACTCGGGGGCTGGCTCCGCCTCGCCCGACGTCTGAGGGTAGACTCCGCCTCGCCCGACATCCGGGGGCTAGCTTCGCCTCGCCCGATGTGTGGGAGCAAACTCCACCTCGCCCGACATCCGGGGGCTGGCTCCGCCTCGCCCGACGTCTGGGAGCAGACTCCGCCTCGCCCGACGTCCGGGGACTGGCTCCGCCTCGCCCGATGTCTGTGCACTGCTCCTTCATAACTACGTGTGCAGATAAGGCAGGACACTCAAGTCAACGGCAATACCGAACACCATACCCTGTAGGAAAGTACCGTCAGGATATGATGAGACAGGCGCTTTAAAGCCCTTCCGGGCATGTAAGAGCCCGAACAGTGTTGTGGGCGCTGACATTTGTCTTACAGTGTTGTGGGAGCCGCCATTTGCCCTCAGGCGTGGATCATGATGAAAGAATACGACAACCACTACGGTGCAGGAGGAGACTCTTACCCACTACAGTGACGGACATGCGGTCACTATGCCGTCCGCTCCCCGTAGGGTCATGGATCAACACCTTGGTCCGTCGCGCCGCCCACCGGGGCGGGATGGGACGTGACCACTTGCTGATCAAGCCAGAGCATGGCATCATCAGTGGACAGACGTCCAGCATGGAGCTATCCCTGGCACCATCTATCATGTCAGCAGGGCTCGCTCAGAGGAAAAGGAAGACCCAGCACCTTCGAAGGACCTTCTTTGCCTCTGATTTTTCTTCTTTCTCCCATCTATAATCCCTGCTTTCCCTTGGTCTATAAAAGGGAAGGCAGGGCACCCCACTAAGGGGAGGGATCGATTAAAAACACCATGCATCACATCACACATAGCTGAGCAGCAACCAAGCTCTCAGCGCCCATTCGACCTTTCCATCAGAGACTTGGGACCTGTCCCTCTCTCGCCCATTTGTAATCCCTACTATGAACTCTTCAGTGCTAATAACACGAGCAGCATCCATAAACTGGACGTAGGGATATTCTGCCCAAACCAGTATAAACCTTGTGTCTTTTAGCACACCATCRGGGTCCAACGCGCAATAACAAAATTTTACTCGTTGGTGTTTATTCGAAACACCGACAGTTGGCGCGCCAGGTAGGGGACCTTTGCACGTTCCAACATTAACATTAGGCCACGGATGCCTAGCCATGCTATCAGCTGGGTCCCGGGCACACACGTGCGCTTCGGGGACCTAGACTTCATCATCACAATGGGAGGAGAGTTGGCATTGGCTCACGCCACCATCCAACCTCTCCCCTCCATCGGCCTCGACTATAGGAGGCTTGAGCGCCAGCACGGCGTCTCCCTAGGACCCCGGCCGTCCAGGGAGGACCCGTGCCACCTCACCTTCTCTGATGCCAACATCATGGCGTGGCTCGCCGGAGGGGAACCCCTCTCTCCGAAACACCTCATACGGAGCACCCCGATAGTGCTTCCGTTCAGTCTCCACAACGCCACGACGACTGTTAGCCACCTTATGGCACAACGCATGGTCCCACCTCCCACGAACAATGAATTCGTGGGGGTGATCGGACACGTCGTGGAATCTTTCCATGACCTCCTGGTAGAGGAGCCAGAGTCACCCTCTAGCTCTGGCTCCAGCAGGGGAAGCCATCATCGCTCCCATGAATGTTTCATGATGGGTGTCCCCGAGGGACATGTCAAAAGCATTCACGAGGAGGAGGCTACCTCGGTGAACAACCTCGATGACAAGGCCGAGGGGGAGACAGCGGCCCCACCTCGCATGTGGGTGGAGCAGCTAAAAGCCCYACACCGAGAGATAGAGGAAGCGTGGCTCCAGCTCGAGCAGGAATGCGCAGAGCTCYATCAGGAAATCAAGCACCATGGAGACGGCGAGCGCGCACGTGCCATGGCCCATGATGTGAACTAAGGGATCATTGCCAGTGATGAAGCCCTTCCTCGCTTCACCCGGGCAAGCCAGAACATCGCCGCTGCGGTGGCCTTGCTCCATGGTCTTCCAGAGGCTGTGACGCCCGAGGATCGTCTGGCCCACCACGAGATTCACACGCTGCTCGAGCATGCAGCAGCGCAGTAGGCCAAAAGCTCATTGTCTCGCCAATGCGAGCTCGACGCCAACCAGCGCATGCCCTTGGAGCACCCCGATAGGGACGTGTTGGTCCACCAGGAGCCACAAGAAAGTAGGCAACGCACCATGGTCCTGGTGCATCAGCGTCTCAGCCACAACCGTGATGCACGCAACACCCTCGACGCCCGCAGATGTGCCTACGACAACCGGAGAGAGGAAGCCAGTCGTGGCTACCACCCTCATTGTGGCAGACGCTACGACAGCGGCGAGGACCGAAGCCCAAGTCCCGGCCTGCCGGGGCCTCAGGCCTTCGGCTGACACATCCTCAACGCTGCCTTCCTACCAAGGTACTGGCCACCAACCAATATCCCAAAGTACTCTAGGGAAACAAACCCCGGACTATGGCTCGAAGACTATCGGCTTGCCTGCTAAGCCGGTGGTGCGAATAATGACGATTTCATTATCCGCAACCTTTCACTGTTCTTCGCTGATTCGGCACGAGCATGGTTGGAACAGCTGCCATCCAACAGAATCTAGAGTTGGGTGGACCTAAAGGAGATCTTTGTGGGGAACTTATAGGGCACATACAAGCGCCCTAGGAACCCATGGGACCTCAAGAACTACCGACAGAAGGCCGATGAAACCCTCCGTGGGTGCATTCGGCGCTTCTCCCGGCAGTGCAACGAGCTACCTAACGTCGTCGACACCGATGTTATAGGAGTTTTCCTATTCGGGACCACCAGTGAGTCTCTAGTTCATAAGTTAGGACGCAAGGGCCCATGAACCACCAAGGAACTCCTAGACATCGCCACCCGCCACCCTCTGGAGAAGAAGTGGTTAGAGCGATCTTCGATCATCTCGATGGCAAGGCAAGGGGGGACGAGGACACCGGTGAAGGTGCCTCCAATCGTTCTGCCAAAAGGAAGAACAAGAGGCAACGATGCGAGGGCTCGCTCGTGGCCGTCGCTGACCGCAGGGGTGGTCGGAAGCCCATTATGGGCACTTCGAACCATTTCGAAAAACTACTCGAGGGGCCATGCCTAAACCATGCCTTCCCAGTCAAGCATCTGTACAAAGACTGCAGCCTCATGAGGCGGTTCTTGTCTGAAGGCTCCAACAAAGGGTAGCACAGGAAGGACCTTGACCCCACCACAGGAGACACCGAGGGGAAGGACGATGGCTTTCCAACACCGGATGGCTGCATCATGATCTTCGGAGGATCGGTGGCCTATGACTCCAAACACTATTAGAAGGTCATGCGCCACAATATCTATACGACCGAACCAGCCACACCTGCCTTACTCCGATGGTTAGAGTCCACCATAACCTTCGATCGGACCGACCACCCGAAGAGTGTCCCACATCCGGGGAGATGCCTGCTCATGGTCAACCCGATCATTGGCACAAAGTGGCTCACCCAAGTACTGATGGATGGAGACAGCGGCCTCAACATCATGTATGCCAAGACGCTCGACGAAATGGGCATCAACTGGACACGCATCCGCCCAACTGGAGCACCTTTCCATGGCATCGTGCCCGGAAAGTAGGATGTGACACTTGGGCAAATCGATCTGCCCGTTACCTTTGGGGATTAGTCCAATTATAGGACAGAAATCCTCACCTTCAAGGTGGTCGGGTTTCTTAGAACCTACCACACCATCCTGGGATGTCCATGCTATAAGAAGTTCATGGTCGTCCCCAACTATACCTACCTCAAACTGAAGATACCGGGCCCTAGTGGGGTCATCACCGTCGGCACCTCCTTCCAGCGCACCTATGAGTGCGAGGTCGAGTGCTGCGATCCTGCCGCAGCAATCGTCGCCTCTGGAGAGCTCACTGCCATCAAGAAGGAGGTCACCAAAGAAGTGCCCGGCTCTAAGAAGTCGACTGGTTCTTTCGAGCCTGTGGAGGGCTCCAAAGAGGTCCTCATAGATCCCGGCAGCCCTGACGACAAGGTGGTGCGCATTGGCACCACGCTTCCCTCTAAATAGGAAAGCGTGCTCGTCGACTTCCTCCATGCCAACAAAGACATCTTTGCATGGAAACCCTCAGACATGCCAGGCATCCCGAGGGAAGTCGCCCAGCATGCCTTGAAGATCTGTCCAGGCTCCAAGCCGGTGAAACAGCGTCTACGTCGCTTCGACGAGGGGAAACACAGGACCATCGGTGAGGAAATCGCAAAGCTTCTGGCGACCGGATTCATCAAGGAAGTGTACCACCCAGAGTGGTTAGCCAATCCTATTCTTGTGCGAAAGAAGAGTGGGAAA
>PUID01032831.1:43036-53594 GCA_002993905.1 Miscanthus sacchariflorus | reverse complement strand
TACTCCGGGTACCATCAAATTACGATGAAAGAGTCCTACCAGCCCGTGACATCTTTCATCACCCCCTTCGGATCGTTCTGCTATGTCACAATGTCATTCGGTCTGAAAAATGCTATGGCCATGTACCAGCGTTGTATGCTCAAATGTTTTAGGGACCTCATTGGGTGGACCGTTGAGGCCTACGTTGATCACATCGTGGTCAAATCCAAATGGGCTGACCAGCTCGTAGCCGATCTTGAGCAGACCTTTGTAAAACTCTGAGCAAACGGCATCAAACTGAATCATGAGAAGTGCATCTTTGGGGTCCCGAGGGGCATGATGATTGGTTTTATCGTCTCTGAGCATGGCATCGAAGCCAACCTAGAGAAGATCTCAGCTATCACAAGGATAGGCCTAGTTCAGAATATAAAGGGGGTACAACGAGTTATAGGGTGCCTCACCGCGCTCAGCTGCTTCATCTCATGCCTCGGCGAATGAGGTCTCCCCCTTTATCGACTTTTGAAGAAGGTCGATCACTTCAAATGGACATCTGAGGCCTAGGAAGCACTTGACATGGTTAAGCAGCTCTTGACGAAGGCCCCAATCCTGGTTCCTCCTATGGAGGGAGAACCCCTTCTGCTCTACATCGTGGCCACCACGCAAGTGGTCAGCGCTGCCCTAGTAGTGGAACGGGAAGAAGAGGGGTACACCCTCAAAGTACAGCGCCCTGTGTACTTCATCAGCGAGGTCCTATCCGACTCAAAGACCCGCTACCCCCAAATCTAGAAACTTTTGTACGCTGTCCTCATCACTAGGAGGAAGCTACGCCACTACTTCGAGTCACATCTAGTGACAGTCATAACATCCTTCCTCCTCGGTGAGGTCATCCAAAACCAGGACACCACAGGAAGAACCACAAAATGGGCGCTCGAGCTAATGGGTCAGGGCATTATGTATGCCTCCCGGATAGCCATCAAGTCCTAGGTGTTGGCTGATTTCATCACGGCATGGACCGAGGTCCAAATGCCACCAGCAGTCGTTGATCAAGAGTAATGGATGATGTACTTCAACGGATCGCTAATGCAGAAGGGCGCCGATGCTGGGCTAGTCTTCGTGTTGCCCCTCGGGGTACGCATGAGGTACATGGTCCATCTCAATTTCCCCTCCTCCAACAATGTGGCTGAATATGAGGCGCTCATCAAAGGCCTACGCATTACCATCGAGCTGGGCGTCCAACACCTCGACGTTTGAGGAGATTCCCAGCTGGTCGTCGACTAGGTCATGAAGGAGTCAAACTGCCATGATGCCAAGATGGCCACGTACTGCCGAGAAGTCCGCTGGTTGGAGGACAAGTTCGACGGCCTCGAACTCAATCACATCCTGAGATGCCTCAATGAGGCGGCCGACGTGCTTGCAAAAGCAGCATCCAGCCGAGAGCCAGTGCCAACGGGCGTCTTCGCCAGCGACTAGCATAAGCCCTTAGTTTGCTATGAGGGGTTAGAACAAGGCGGTGACGGTCCGTCCAATCCCGGCCCGACGGCTGACCAACCGTCGGCTACATCCGGCCCCAAAGTCATGGAGGTCGAAGAAGACCCAGTGAAAGAGCCTGACCCTATGGTCGACTTGAGGATGCTCTACCTCGACTACCTCCTCCATGACACACTACCGACGAACAGGACGGAGGCTCGACTGCTCGCATGTCGCGCCAAGTCCTTTGTTCTTGTGGAGGGTGAACTCTTTAAGCGAGGCCACACCAGGATCCTACAACGCTGCATCCCCTTCAAACAGGGAAGGCATTGCTGAGTGATATCCATGGTGGGGTCTGCGGTCACCATGTCGTGCCTAGAACCCTGGTCGGAAACACATTCCGATAGGGCTTCTACTGGCCTACCGCGGTAGCCGATGCCGAGCAAATTGTACGCACCTATGAAGGGTGCCAATACTACACTCAGCAGACTCACCTACCGGCCCAAGCACTTCAGACAATCCCCATCACCTGGCCATTTGCAGTCTGGGGACTCGATCTGGTTGGACCACTCAAAAAGGTGCCCGAGGGCTACACCCACTTGCTTGTCACCATAGACAAGTTTACAAAGTGGATATAAGCTCGACCGATTTCCACAATCAAATCCGAGCAGATCATACTATTCTTCCTCGACATCGTCCGTCACTTCGGAATCCCAAACTCCATCATCACGGACAACGGCACATAGTTCACTAGCAAGAAATTCCTCTAATTTTGCGATGAATGGGTAGGTAGAACGCACAAACGCCATGGTCCTACTGGGCCTCAAGCCTAGGATCTTCAACCAGTTGAACAAATTCAGCGCACGCTAGGTCACCGAACTTCCTTCAGTACTCTGGAGCCTAAGGACAACCCCCAGTCGAGCCACCGGCTACACGCCCTTCTTCATGGTCTATGGTTCCGAGGCCATCCTCCCAACCGACCTCAACTATGGAGCGCCAAGGATCAGGGCATATGACGAACAGGGAGCCGAGGCATCCCACAAGGATGCCATGGACCAGCTAGACAAAGCGCGCGATGTCACCCTCCTCCGCTCGGCCATGTACCAATAGGCGTTGCGACGGTACCACAGCCGACGAGTGTGGGGCTGAGCCTTCAACATCGGGGACCTAGTCCTCCGCCTCGTATAAAGCAACAAGGACTACCACAAGCTCTCCCCGCCAAGGGAGGGACCGTACATAATTGCAGAGGTGCTCCGTCTAGGCGCCTACAAGCTCAAGAACATTGACAGCAAAATCTTCACTAATGCCTGGAACATCGAGCAGCTACGTTGCTTTTACCCTTAATAAATGCACATATTCTCTTATCAGTTTTGTTATCCAACTCCCCAATTTTTTCAGTGACATCCGGCCCCAGCAACGGTGAGGGGTCAGATCTCACTCAGGGGCTGATATGAGCATATCTATACGGCAAACATTTTCTGTAGGAAAAACTTGTCTCAACAGGTAACACGAGTCGATCGAACGGCTTGGACACTAACAAGAAATGAGTGAGGAGCAGACTGGGTCATGCTCGTATCTAGTAAACCCATCACTCTTAGCATCATGGTAATACCAGTGCCCAGGTCGATCGAACGGCTCCAAGCTACCACCGAGAGACAAACATCCTCACTTACTTACGTTACATATCAATTTCATTACCGAGTCTCCGACCCCAACAACGGTAGAGGGACGGGAATTGCTCGGGGGCTAGCGAGGGTGTCTGTTCGCTAGACATTCTCTTTGGTCGGCCCCTCCTTACGTTTAAAAAACTGGAGGCACGGTGTGCGGGCGCAGACTTTGAGAAAGCCTAGTTGGACCACTAGGACCCTATGCCCCAGCGGCTATGACGTTTTTGTCCACCAGCGTGATCAGAGTCCTTGTCGGGAAGGATTTGGAGGTGCCTACCTACAGAATCTCCATCAAGGAGAGGCTGTCAGGTCACCCAAATTGACCAAACGGCTTGGGCCGCTACCTAGAGACAGATATGGAAGAATGGGAGGCTCATGCAGGTTACGCTAGATGTTGGACCTGAACCCCGCACGGACATATCAAGTAAAGAGCTCCTAGAACCCAGCACTTGTGCCATCGAGGTAACATTACCGACCCCTATTTTTTCTTAAACTATGATCATTCATACATTCATCCATTCACTTATCTCATACTTCCAAGCATCGCATATGCGATTACTGCATCACATCGCTTCGCGTTGCATCACGAAGCGGTAGTCGTCTCATTCGATATGAGCGGCAACCGACCGAGGTTCGAAGGCCGGCCCGTGAAGGGCTCAAGGCTGCCTCATGTCAAACAGAGCTAGGGGGAAAAACCAAAATGAGCCCCAGCGGCCTTGCCCGACCCCGCTCAGAAGCTGACAGGGACATCTCGACCTTTCTTGTTCAATTCTAACCTCGAGCCAAGCCRATAGAATCTCCATCGAGGAGAGGCCAACGGGCCACCCGAGCCTTTCGAACGGCTCAGGCATCTAGCGGGAGGCGGGTTAAGAAGTAGTGGAATGCCAAATGAGGGCTCTACCAACCCCATCAGCGGATGACGGAACTAGATTTGACTTGAACATGCCCGTTAGCGAGCTCGCCAAGCGCAACACTTGAGCCATCGAGGCAAGTGTCGTTAGCTCAGCCCCTCTGGTTGTGGAAACCAAGGATGGGGTGACGCATGAATCACAGCCAACCCCTACCAAACCCCATGGGGCTCAGGGGCTCGAGCCGCCTGATCCTAGATCAAAAGACCAAGGGTCGAAAGCCGGCTCGTGGAGGGCCCGAGGCCGCCTCGTGTCGAACAAAGAGCCAGGGGGAAAACACAGATGAGCCTTAGCGGCCTATGCCCATCCTGCTTAGAAGCAGACAAGGTCATCTCAACCTTCTCGTTTGATCCTAGCCTCTAGCCGAGCCCACAGAATCCCCATTGAGTGGGGATCTGTTGGAAAGCGGGTTAAGGAGCAACGGAATACCACCCGAGGGCTTTGCTGACCCCGTCACAAGCGATGGAACTGGATTCCATTTGGACATGCCTGTTAGCGAGCCCACCAAGCACGTCACTCGAGCCACAAAGGCATGTAACGTTAACTCAACCCCTCTAGTTGTGGAAACCATGGACGGGGCGACGGTCACAAAAATGTGCCGACCCTTGACCGAATCCCCACCGCGCGTGGGGGCTCGAGGAAGGTTGGACTTGCAAGGAGACCTAACGCATGGTCACCGAATGATAGCTAAGATCCTAGGGAGAGGGTACGTGTGAATACAAGGGATGCATTCTCCTAAGTTTCACTATCCTCTCCTCTATTTTCAGTGACATCTGACCCCAGCAACGGCAAGGGGTCGGATCTCACTCGGGGGCTGATAAAGGAATAAAGCAATAAGTATACTTTTTTCTAAAATAGTCGCTGCATCAAACCTCTCCTTCACGCTAAGCCTAGTGGCAAGGTTTGTGGAAACGAATAATTGATCATGTCTAGTTGGACAACAAAACACCTACGCCTCGGCGGCTACGGTGTCTTTGCTCACCAGCATGATCGAAGTTCTCCCCTTACACCTCGGGCCCTATGGTCTTAACAAATGGAAGGGCTAGAATACGTGAGCCTTCTCTTTTCACATACAAAAAGGGAAGGCAACAAATTCAATCAACACAAAACAAAATAACGAAGTTACGAATTTGTTCTTGTGATACATAAGGATTGGCGATTGTCCACAGAGTACAATGACGTTCATCCGAATTCACCCAACCTATTTAACTAACTATCCCCTCTGGGGGAGAACTATGTCTTCAACTTTATCCGCCAGGTTCTGCGCGAGAGGAACCACCGCCATCTTTATCTCATCCAGCTCAGAGGCTTCATAGCCAGGCGCGAAGCAAAGGCTCATTGTCTCCAAGTGAATACTATCCACGTAGTGAGAGTGGGCGATGGGAAGGCTTGGGTGATCCCAGAGCAAAGAGCTTCCCTCTCTAGCTAGCGCACCCGCACCGTGATATCTATAGCATGGGCCGCAAGCGAGCTGGTCCCCTCTGGCCATGCCACCTCTAGGTCATCGTAGACCACTCCAAGGGCAGCACGTAGGAGATCATGCTCGTTGCTCTCAGCATGAAGACTCCTCCGCGCATCGGTGAGCTCCATGGCCAGCCTGGCGAAGACGCTCTTGGCCTCCAGCCTCTGGGTCATCGTGGTTCCAAGCTTGGCCTAGAGGGAGCCGATCCTCTGCTGCGCCTCGTCGTGCTCTGGGATGTCTTGGTCGCGCTCCTCGTGGGCCACGCCACGCTCCGAGCGGAGTCTCTCCATAGTCTGGCACAGCTCATCTCTCTCCCTGCGTAGCCGGGCAACTGCCTCGGCATCTAGGTTCACCCTCTGCTATAGGGCCATGGACCTCTCCTAGGCTCCTAGCTTGAGGCCCCACTCCTTCTCCACCTCGGCTAGGAGGTCGAGGATCCACTGGCGGGCCTCGGCGTCCCTTTGGAGCAGCTCGTCCTGCTCCTTTTGGATTCTGGCGGCCTCCTCCTCATCCTGTCGCGCCCTCACCGATAGTTCCTCAAACACCATCTCGGCCTCCTTAGCGTCCCAATGGGCCTCGGCCTCCCGTAGCCAGAGACTGGCTGCCTCCTCGGCCAACGGAGTCAGCTCGGCCACCCTGCATTGGGCGATAGCAAGCTGGGCGCTCACATCCCTGCACAGCCGGGCCTCTTCGGCGAGGCAGTCCCATTTCTCCTTCTCCTGGCGAAGGAACCATGATTTCTCCCAGCTACGAGCAATAAGGGACTGAAAGAAGATCAATGTTAGAACACAAAAACACATGAAGAAAGAAGAAAGCGAGAGGAGAGATAAAGTGAATACCCAGCCAGTAGGAATGATGATGTCACATAGGGTGCCCCTGGCTTGGTTCAAAGCTTCCAGCACGGCCAAGATCCCCTCGTTGAGACTCTCCCGCTCTATGCTCTCGGTAGCATCGTCGAGCGAGAAGAGTATCGACGTCGGGTCTCATGTATCCATCCACTAGAGCAGTGGCTCACCCCACGCAGGCGAGTGGCTGCCCCCTGATGTCAGGGCCAAGGGTGACCCCCTGCTGGTCCTCTCCACCACCGCCACGACGCCTGGGGACCCTTCGGCCATGTCCCCCTCTGTCTAGCCCACATCGGGCGCCATCACTTGGGCCACCGGTAGCACGGATCATGCCGCATCCTTGGGCACCACTGTGGCTATTTCCGGCTACGCCTGGCTTGTCACGGTCATGGCCACCTCCGCTTGCATCGGTGGGGCCTCGACCGGCGGCGTCACACCCACCACAATCGGTGCCACAAGCACGAGCGGCAGCTTCGTCCGCTCCGACATCGGCAGCGGAATCACCTCTGTTGCTGGTTGCTCGGCGACCTCCAAGGGTGCTCCTACAGCCCTGGCGTCTGCTTGAACCAGCAAGGGCACGGGCACCACCATGGGCGGCGCCTGACCGGCCGACAAGGCTATGACACCGGCTCTGCTTTTGCTCGAGACGAGAGGGACGTCAGGCAATGGCCACCGTCTCGCCTGAATGGAAACACTCTTCTTGATCGCTAGCGCCAAAGAAGTACCCCATCTCAGGATGCTGCGAGAAACAAAGGGTGTCAGTCACACTGAAAATAGAGAAAAAGAGAGAAAACAGAGGAGTCAATGACTTACATCGGCGTTGTCGGGCGGAGGATACATTTAGCGGAAGAAGCCCCATGTCCTTACTCCACCTCAGTGGGGCAGGGCTGTTATGAGCCCACCCCTTGCTCCTATGTAGAGGGGCTCACCTCCGTTGCATCCGGGGGCACAGCGGCGGAGCCACCCCCTCCGTCGACACCTCGGGCGCGATGGCAGATCCGCCCGCCTCTGATGGTTCTAAGAGCAGGCCAACGGTCCGGCCCGCCTCCTCCGGCCTCACGGATGCACCTTCCCTTGCATGGAATGGGAAGGGTCTCTACATGGACGAGTGGATACCTGTTAGTGTATCCTCGCTCTCCAAGTCATCCCACTTGGTGTCGGCAACTACCTCATCGTCTTCCTCGTCATAATCATCATCACTGTCGGCGTCCTCCCCTCGCTCCCGTGCCCACAGCTTCTACTGCTTCTTCCTCCTCTCATCCTCCTTCACCATCCGCTGTCGCTCGGCCTCGGCATGATTGGCTGCCGTCATGGCTGGGTCCTTCGGCAGTGGAGCCGAGTAATCCATAAGGATGAGTTTCTTTGGCTGGTCCCCCTATCTTAATTATAGCATCAAGAGGTCAGGAGTTTAATCGAAAAGGCGGCATGAGGAAAGAAAACTTATGAAGATGATATACCCTGGTTCCGGTCGCATCGGGGGGTGCCCCAGCACCAGATACATGAAATCAAGGACAGCGTCGGTGTCATCCCGTGGAGGCTCCATCACCTCCTTGATATGATGCACTATTTTGGAGGGGGAGAACGCTCCCTCGACGAGTGTCGTCCCATCGAGTGACACCCTAGGCGCCATCATGTGCAGGGGAAGCGCACGCCTCATAAGTGGCACCACCCTCCGCGTGTGGTAGGCGCCGATGATCCCTGACCCCTTCACACTCCTCTCCTTCAGGATTCAGATGGTGGTGAGATGGTCCTAGATTCTCTTCTTGTCTTTCTCCGGGAGCCCCGACTTCCTCCAAGATTCTGGGACCTCTTCGATGAGGCACCCGGTGAACTCTAGCAAGGGGGCGGCTGCGTTGTTCTTGACATAGAACCAATGCTCACCCCTTGTTGGAGGTCAACAAATGCATCGGCGGGTACTCGCTGACCTGGTTGTTGCGAAGTTGAATGCCTATGCATCCCATCGGCACGTTCAGCTCCTACTTCTTCAGGAGGGTGACGGCGAAGAAGTACTGCCACAGGTTGAAATGGGGACTAATCCCTAGGAACCCCTCGCACAGGGCGATGAATGCCTCAATGTGTTGGATTCCATTAGGATTAAGGTGCTGCAGCTCTACCTTGTAGTAGTGCAGCAATCCCCGAAGAAACTTGTGGGCAGGGGTGGCAAATCCCCACTCGTGGAAGTGAGCGAAGGACACGACATAGACATCGAGGGGCGACGGTGTGTCCTCATCACCGGGTAGCCGCCACTCCTTGATGGTAGTCCACGCGCAAAGAAGACCACGACGAACGATGCCCTCTAGGTGCTAGAGGGTGATATCAGAGCGGCACCATGGCTCCATTGGAGGATTGGGGTGGGTGGATGCAAATTCAATGATGGCTAAGACACAGATGCGGGAGGCTTAGGCGATTGGCAGCAGAGGTTGTAGATGCAAAGGCAAGGAGGCAAACTACGAAACCCTAGGAGCGAACCCTTTGGTTTTATAGGGGCGATGGATGCGAGGTAGGCAACCATCTGCCTGGATCTCCACGCCTGCCATGATCCGCCACCACGTAACATCGTGGGATATGCGCCCCCAATCCCTATCCTTTCCCTCCGAAGTCGCTCCGAACATTTTGCCTCCCCAGGCAGACCAAGACTCTTTACCAGCAAAAGGATATGGGTCAAAAAGTGTTCCTCCAGCCCAGCTGGGCCTAGGAGTTCGAGGGCTGGCCCATCAACGGTTTCGACGACCGTCCCAAGGCACCCTTACGACAAAGGATGGGCCCATGATCGGCCAAAACTCAGGCACACAAGCTTCACGGGAGTCTCAGCCCATGATCGAGTCTCAGCAGGGCTCACCCTGATCGGATCCCCGTGAACGGGATACCAGGATCCCAATTGAGCTATCCGACTAAACAACCACCAAATCAAACGACCATACCCACGAAGGGTCTGACCTCGGTGAAGAAGAAATCACCATCTTCAGGCCACGCCATGGGCAACAATAGAGGGCTAGGGCTCTCAGAATCCTCGCTTTCGGAAAACCCTCCGAAGGAGTATCCTACTCCTCCACAGGCTCAGGGGCTACACCCACCGGATGCGCTCCCACGCACCCGCTGGCGAGTCGAAAAATTGTAACACCCAAACTTTTTAATTTTTGCAAGTTTCTAAATTTGGATAGAACTAAAGTAGAGATATGACCAAATTTGTAGTTGGAGGAAAAACTATCACCATCGCATGCGGCCAATAGCGTCACAGCTCATCGTTGTTCCACCGTTGTGCCGTCCCCTGCTTCCCGCCGCGGTCACGTCGTGACCCCGGTGAGCTAGAGTTCGAGAGCTTGCCTTAAATCTCGCATGCTCATGTCTCTGCCTTGGCATCCGTGTGCCAACTATCCCCACCCCCGCCTTGAATTGTGTCACGACGTGCTCCAATTTGGAGTTTTCCCTCTGCTGTGCCATTAAGGCTGGGTTCGGCCGTGGCCGAGGGCAACCACTCACCACACCATCCCACGCCTAGCCAACTACACCACAAGCTTCGCCTCCACCTCCACCACACCCTATGTGCCTCACTTGCACCTTTACCACCTCGCTGGTGCTACTGACGCGGCCGTGCCATCACGGAGCGCCGCTGCCTCCCACCGACCGCACGTGGCCAGCCCTGCTTAGGGTATCTTCGACCGAACCATCACCGCAGTCATGACTAGGGTAGGCAAGTGATGCTCTCATGCTAGCCAGTAGCTACGAGGTGGTCTAGGGTGGCCGGTACGGTCACACCACCGTCGCATGTGGCCGCTCACTATGGCCATCACTCCCGCAGGCTCCGCCGCTACCGTAGCTTCGACTAGTGTAGGCGCTAGGGCTATAGGTGCAGGTCGGCCCGCTAGCTAGACTAAGGCGGGTCCTAGTTGGTCGGCGTGGCCATCCAGTGCCGTGTCCATCGTGCCGGCGTGCGTAGGGGTGGTCAGGGACCTAGCCATGGTAAAGGCGATAGATTGCAGGGTCCTATTCACATAGTCTCTCTTGGGAAATAGTGCCGTGGACTGTGGGTTGATTCGGTCTTAGCGCGGGGGCATTTTTGTGAAGTTGGCAGCACGCGTGGGTCGCCCGATCATGGGCCGCCTCATGGTGGGCCACGTCCGCGCGGGCCGCGCGGTGGTGGGATGCGCAGTGGAATTCGCTTTTCCTTTTCTTAAGGAATTAGAAATAGCTTTATATTTTAATTTCTGAGCTGAACTTTGAAAATTAATA
>PUID01032831.1:22301-32773 GCA_002993905.1 Miscanthus sacchariflorus | reverse complement strand
CCTTGCTCAATGCTCTCAACAATCAAGTCATCACATGATGTGGCTATATCAATCTTAACAACATTGTTAAAAGCATCATGCGGCTCATTGGATAATAACTCATGAGAAAGAACAAGATTATCATGATTAACCTTGAAATTGGTGTACTCTTCTTTTAACAAGTTGTAACTAGTGGTGAGCTCATTGTGTATCCCCTCAAGTTTATCATGTTTTTCTCTAAACTCCCTATTAGAGGTTTTGAGCTCCTTAAGTTTGGATGACACAATTTTATTCTCTTCTCTAAGCTCATCATTAGCTTTTTCGGCTATGTCATACTTTGCTAAGAGTGAGTCATTCTCAAGTTCTAGCTTCTCATTTTTATCTCTTGTCTTTCTAATGATTTTAGTGTATTGGTTTAATAATTTGACAAGATCATCATAAGAAGGTGATTCAAATTCTTCATCACTAGCATTGTCATCACCACTACTATCATCATCATTTTGTACCTTTTGTTCACCCTTGGCCATGAGGCATAGATGTGTAGAGGATGATGACGATGGTGTCGGTGGAGGTAGTGAAGAACCAATCATAAGAGCGGCCACCTTCTCCTTTTCATTTTCACTTTCATCATCCAATGAGCCACTTTGATGATTCAATGTCCATGAGCCAATCACCAACAATATACGCCTTGCCATTCTTCTTCTTCTTGTGAACTTTGTTCTTCTTACCATCCTTTTTCTTGTATGGCTTGTTCTTCTTCTCATCATCATCATCACTTGAGTCATCTTTCTTGCCATTGTACTTCTTCTTGTACTTGTCTTTCWTGGGTTTAGGGCATTGATGAGCTAGATGACCAAGATCTCCATAATTGTAGCAATCCATTTCAGAGATGGGCTTCCTTCTACTACTAGTGAAGAATTTCTTCTTCTTGCCATCAAACTTGATACTATTCTTGTTTCGCTTCTTGAGCATCTTAGTGGTTCCTCACTATGAGAGCAAGGCTTGCATCATCAATCTCATTATCACTTAAGCTATCATGATCAACTTTTGCTTTGCCCCTCTTCTCTTGGCTAGCCTTGAAAGCCAAATTTTTCTTCTTGGTGGAAGAAGAGCCATCTTGAGGAGTGATGTGCATGTACATCACATGTGCATTGATCTTCCCTAATATTTGAGTTGGCGTAGCGGTTGAAAGATCACCTTGATGAAGCACCATCACAATATGCACATACTTGTCAATGGAGAGGATACTCAAGATCTTTCTCACAACATAGGATGGTTGCATTTGAGTGAGTCCAAGCCCATTAACCTCCTCTACAAGAACATTCAAGCGTAAATACATTTCATTATCACTTTCACTAGGGAGCATTTCAAATGAATTAAGTTTCTTCATCACAAGATGATAGCGTTCCTCACCCTCACTCTTGGTTCCTTCATGGAGTGCACAAATGTCCGACCATAGTGAATGGGCGTCTTTGTGGTTCCGCACATGGTTAAAGACATCCTTGCAAAGGCCTCTAAAGAGAGTGTTTCTAGCCTTTGCATTCCACTTCTTGTAGTGAACCTCATCACCTTGAGGTTAGCGGGATCCTTAGGTGTTGGGAAACCTTGTGAGGCGGCTCTAAGCACTCCAACATCTAAAGCCTCTAGGTACGCCTCCATGTAAATTTTTCAATAAGGAAAATCATCTCCCTCAAAGATGGGAGGGGTCCATCCCCATGGGACATCTTGTTCTAGACGGTTAAGCCTAATTTAAGGAGCACGAGGCTCTGATACCAATTGAATGGATCAAGATGCCCAAGAGGAGGGTGAATTAGGCTAATTCTAAATTTCTTGCAATAATTAAGCCCTACACTTAGCCCATTTCACCCCTTGTGCCTAGAGATGTTTCTATTATTCTATCGCACAAGAGTTTTGCATCCTAGGTTCCAATCCTACTCTAGCATGGCAATTCTAGGAATATAAAGATATGAATTGAATTGCTCAAATGTAAATGCTCAAAGTAAATAGAGGAAGAGGAATGTGTCGATGTTTTTCTGAGGTATTGGAGAGTCACCACTCCCTACTAGTCCTCGTTGGAGCACCCACGCAAGGGTGTAGCTCCCCCTTGATCCGCGTAAGGATCAAGTGCTCTCTACGGACTCATTCTTCGACACTCCATCATGGTGAATCACCCACAACTACTCACACCATGACTTGGGTCATCCATAAGCTCCGCCGGATGATCACCAAGCTTCCAATCACCACCAAGCTATCTAGGTGATGGCGATCACCAAGAGTAACAAGCACAAACTCTCACTTGACCAAGATAAGCCTAATGAGAAAGGTGGATGCACACTTGCTGCTCCCTATGCATTGATGAGGTCCTTAATCTTGGATTATCAAATCTCAATCACCCCACTAGGCTCTTGCTCTCCCTTGCACTCCAAAGGTGTTTCTTAGCTAAACAAATGGGCAAGAGCACTAAGTTGGACAAGTAGGAGAAGTATTTATACTCCCCACTTCAAAATATACCCGTTGGAGTCCAACTCAGCACATTTTGGGGTGACCGGACGCACCAGTCGAAGTGACTGGACCCATCTAGTCAGTAGCCAATGGCTACATTGCGTTAGCAAGCTAGAGAATACCGTTGGATTGACCAGACGCATCGCAACGTCCGATCCTCCTAGACCTGATGCACTCGGTCTGCAAATATCCTCTCTGGACTATCTCTATACGTGACCGGGCTTAGCCATGAGCGAGTCAGGTCACACTATGTGGCTACATCCGATCTTCTGTGATCACAAAGCCAAGAGCATCTGCAGGGGCACCTGTGCATTCGGTCCCTCGATGTCCCTACGTCTAGTCAATAGCCAGTAGCAAAACCCTACTGCTACAGATCCTGGCACCTGCGCGTCTGGTCTCGGCCTTGTGCCAGCATCTGGTCAATGAGCAAACCCTAGCTGCGCGAGCTAACATTGACTGGACACAGCACTTGTGCATCCTATCCAGCGTCTAGTCATCATCCAAGTCTCCATTCACCTCAAATTCTACCAACTTTGTGAACGGCATTGACTTCAACTGATCTATGGGCTGTCCTTGAGATACCTAGTGCTAAGTTTGACAAGTGTGCACCACACCTAAACCATTAGACTCACCTAAGTGAAGCTACTAGTTCATCCCCCCTTAATAGTACAACCAAAGGAAAAACAAAGTCATAAACTACTCTAAGTGTCTCTGCAACGCCAAACGACACTTAGAACTAGTCTGTCCTTAACCTTGTCGTCCATCTTTTGAAAACCGAAACGATTTCCATCGATAGGGGCATGAAAACCATAATTGCCTAATCAATCACCATTACCATGACCTAACTCAAGTTGCCTCTGCAAAACACATATTAGTCACAGTAATCTCGTGTCRTCATTAATCATCGAAACCCAACTAGGGGCCTAGATGCTTTCAAGCACCACCTTGAGCCTGACCATGACCGGATCTAGACTCTATGGCCCCTCCTCGATTGATTCCCTTTCTTGGATGGCCATGTTGATTACATGGGCCCTAGGTATTCTCATCTTAGGGAAATTCCCCAACGAGGGGTGGCTCAATATATGACTACTCGAGAGGCCCAATCGAACGGGGATACCTCATCCACTTTGTGCACAAGACATAGCAAGATATACATAGAAGCCAACTCTATCCGTTGTAATCAACTAGAAAACCTACCAATAAACAATCATGACTTTATCTATAACCTTACCCCACAGACTACATAAATCAGGATCAAAACGGATCGAATTGAAGCAGATAATGACTCTCCCATATCCTAATTTGCTTTTCTTTGTTGTATTCGGATCGGAGCTTATAATACATGGAATGTGGATTCTTTTGGATCTAAAAAATGGAACGGAAATGGAGTGGAATCAGAGACAAATAAATATTTGAGTAATATATGCATACATTGAGAAGTATATTCTTATCAAAAATTAATTATGTAAAAAGTCGACATAGAAAGCAGTAGACTATATCTTGCATTGCATTCAATGTTGTGACCATCACAATGACACAAATTAACATTTAATAGGTATCCACACTCATAATAATAAGTTATTTGCCAATGAACAATAACATCCAGCAAGTTCCAATTCAAAATTTAGAAAAAACAACCACATCACAAAATAAGAGTTCTCAACTGACAAGTTTTTTTAAATCCTAAATTACTCTTGTTTTAGGAAGAGAAATTATCAGATATACTATTTTAAATATCATATAATCCACATATACTTTGTGGATAATCCATATCCACCGGATTTTGCTGATTCTATATCCTAATCCGCATCCACAAGTTATTCTTTATATCCTCAAAATTTGAATTCGGATTGGATTAGAAAATTATCGACACCACTTTCATTCCTATTTTTGGAGGCATAGAGAGCCCCTGATCGACAATCCGAATAGACCCTTAACCTATAAATACATAGTTGTCATCCCCTACTCACAACCGACCCAAGCACATAGAGCATAAGCAATAAAGGTCCTCATCTACGTCGAATGTAGGGGATGTTGTTGTAACACCCTAGGTGTTAAGCATGCACTTAGCCTTGGCATTGCATGAGCACAAGCATCATTGATCATTCTTGAGCATGAGCATATCAAATATTATCTCTATGTTGGCTTATATTGCATGTGTTGTCACTAAATTGCCTTGCATATGCTAGGGTTTACATGTAACCAATGTATAAAATGTTTGTGGAACCCTAGGTGTACCTTAAACATGTTTAGAATATCACATGGAATAACTTTGGTATTCATGACTAAGGCTACTTTGGTCTCTAAGTCATGATTATAGTGTAAACCTCATTTTCAAGTTGTATGTTTGACCTAAGTTGAACTATAGCCTAGAGTGTTTGCATGGTAGTGCACCTTTAAGCAAAGTTGTAGTACTTGATTAGAGTAACAACTTTTATTTTTGGGTCATGAGCTAATTCGGTGCCTAACATGGTCAAATAGGGCTCACAAGAATCAACAAAACACTATTTTTCAACTTAGAAATTTCGCTAAGTATTGATTGTGATTTACAGTTTCATGTGCCTAACTTTGAGATGATTTAACTTCCTAACTGTTGCAAATTAGAAGATGGTTTCTAAAGCAATCGTGTAGCCCTTGCATAGCTCTACCACTTTGATTCTTGCAATTTTTGCTGAATCACGCTGGTTTGAGAGATGTGTGAGGAAGATGCCGGGTTCAGTCGGACTGAAACAGCGTCAAGCGTTTTAGGGCCATCTGGCGGCCGTACGTCGACGCAAGTCCCACTAGTCAGGCTGGGGTGAGCTTCAATACCGCAGCAACGCACCCATCTGCTCGCTCTGACTCAGTTCCTCCTCCTTCACTTGCTATCGCACCCGCCCACAGCAGCGCTCTCGCCACTGACTCCATTGACGACCGCTCGGCACCTCACCGCGCTCGCACCCCTCTCTCACCGAAGTCGTAGGTCTACCGTGCTCCCACCACCTCACCAACCCCCCCTTCATGTAGCTAACAGAGCACGGTAAGGCCCCTGTGCTATGATGCGGCCATCGTCGTTGTTCTCGCCGTCGTGCCACACCGCACGTGGCTGGGCCGCCCCCGACCACCATTCACCGTTCTGGCATGTGCACTAGGTTCGCAGTAGGGTGTAGAAGCTTGACAGGACCTAATTTTGCCATCCCGACCAACTTTGGTGGTGCACCATCGTCCCTAGTCCGTCGTGCCGCCATTAGCGTCGTCGTCGCCCTTGGCTTCGGTAATTGGACCAACCTGCTACCCCATTACGTGCGGAAGGTCATGGGGAGTCTTGTGGTGCCGGTGCCATCGTCGGAGAGCTCCGGTCGATCAGCACCGGTGCTCTGCTTTGTGCCAATGACACGTAGGCCCGGCTGACTCTTGGGCCTCTTGGGCCCCAGCTGTTAGCGGCTGTAGATCTAATTCTAATGGATTTGTTTCTAAAATGTATGCAAATTTGAAAAATCATAAGTTAAGTTGTAGATGTCCAATTTTGGTGAACCAAATTTTGTTGGGTTTCTCATGAAGTCTAGTATTTTATAAAAATATGAAATGCACTGTTTCTAATATTTTTTAAGGTGAATAAAATGTAGCTAGGTAAGTGCTTTTTGAATGTTTGTAATCTTGTAAAATGTATAACTTRAGCTAGGAAAGTGATAAAATTGTGATTCCAATTTTGCTGATCTTGTGTTGACATGCTCTAGCTAGAAAAAATAATAAACTTGCTGTAAACTCGATTGGCGTAGGGTCTTTCTATTTATCTATTAATAAATGGTGTTTTTCTGAGGAAAATTATAGGGATAAAAATAAGTAACATATTGCCATGAAAATTAGTGTACAGTAGTATGACACTAGGATGAAGCTAAGAAAATATAAAATCTATTGCTTGACACTTTTCTATAGGGTTAACTATTTTCACTAAAATAAACCTTGTTAGCTTGTCATTTTTGTAGAGGATGTTATACATGTTCAAATGGTCTGAAAATTTTACATTAGCCTATTGGGAGCACTTGGAAGCCACTGTAATTTTTTGAGAATTTATTGTGCACATTTGGTATATGTTTGTTATTTAACCTAATTATCTAATTAAATGAATAAAGGTATTTAAATAAATAAATTGGGCTTGACCATTTTGTTTTCTTGAGTGTATTTAATATTCCTGAACTGTTGGTATGTTTGGTGATGTCTAATTTTGCATGCTTATATGCAGTGAAAATATTATTGCGCTATTCAATTTAGAGTTCTTTTTGGACAGATTCTATTGTTGGGTATGTTGCATAGTTAACATGAAGTTTACTGTAGAAATTGTTAACAACAAAKTTGTAGAGAACTTCTTCATCTATCTTGTGTCAAAATTTYAGGGAAATAGGCCAAATGGTTTAGGAGTTATAGCTGTTTAAAGTTGGTCTCCCAAAATGCTTATTCTCTGGAATTTCTGGACAGAGCTGGGTAGATTGCCTGTTTTGGTTAGGATAGATTTTGAATGAGCTTTTGGGGATTAAATAAGAGTTGTAGGCAATTTCATAAGCTTTCCAGAAAGTCTAAAATCATAGTATTTGGATAGGTAGAACTATAGTTATGATGTAAACTTGTAACTGCCATGTGTAGCTTAGAAATTGTCTTGTGAAGAATATTGAAAGTGGATAAAGAAGAGATATGCACCTACTCAGTAAACAAGGAGTTAGCATTGTTATCATTGTGTAACATGACATCATTATCACAGCATGTACATTCCCCTATCACATCATCCATGATCCTTCTTATGCCTTCATGAAACTTATTTATGCATATGCATGCAATAGGTGCAGCCGAGGAGATCACGTTGGTGGAACTCGACGCTGATCCACAAGAGGAGAGCCAAGAGGTGTAGCACCAAGAGATTCTAGGAGAAGGAGAGCCTAAAGCTGATCATCTTCCTGAGTACCCGAATCATCAACCTGCCACTTTCGTGAAAGGCAAGCCCCAGAGCATTATAAGTCTCCCTATTTTATTAATGTCACCTACGTTACTTGTATTGATGCATTACGTGATAGGAGTTGTTTGGAAACACTTGCTGCATATTACCTTTCCTTGTCTAGAAATATCTACCTTGAATCCTATTTAGGTCCAGGAAYGCTCCTTATGCTTAGCTATGCTTAGACTGATAGAAGTCAGGTGATTTCCTGTCACCTATGAGCTATAGGCGATAACTTGATCACAGTTGGCTATATTGTGCTATCATGGAACATAACCTGGTGATGTTGAACAATTGGAGACTGGGTGGAGTCTTATGTTGTGGTAATCATAGTGATTCCATCTGTGTCATTTAAGGACCGATCGTTGGAGATCATCTTGTCATGTTGAACGCATGCCTCTCACATAGTTGGCCGGATAAGTTATTCCGACCATGAAGCCGAGTAGCTCAACTCAGGCCAGGGACACGAGCAGTTAAAGTACGCACCCTGGAGGCAGTAAGGATGTGTGGAGAGCCAATGGCATAAGCCCAAGGGTGGGTTAGAGTCCCGAGCTCCCTGGTAGATTGGTAGTATCTTTGACGATGCGGTGCTAGTCTTACCCGCGATTGAACTTGAGTTGTACCAAAGGTGACCTGATGCAACCCCAACAAGGGAAGTATGGGTGTGTGTTAGGAATAATTCCCCAGCTGGGTAGGAATCGATTCGAATCGCCGTCTCTCTCGGATAGTGAGAACTTGATAGGAGTACACTTCATCGTAGTAATTGATGAAAGTGTTGGTTACGAGATTATGAAAGAACTCAACTGGATATGGTTATTATTGTATTGACTTAATGGTACCAACATGTTTGGAATAGGATAGTTGCTAATTTAGTATGAGATAGGATTAATAACTGGTGATTCACAATTTAAGAGATATTGGACAACTGATGCTTTTTAGGCAAATAATGTCTACCAGCTCTACTTATAAAGACTTGCATACTCCTTGGTGTCTTAGTATTTTAGTTGATGATGGGTAAGTCTAGCTGAGTACCTTCTCATACTCAGGGTTTTATTCCCATTGTTACAGATAACATTATGTACCACGGCTACTGCAAGAACTACTTTGCTCCTACAGTGGATGAGGAATAGGACCATGGGCATGGTCATTCTATATACCATCTCACCCTTATGCTTTTGGTTGGAGATGACTATGAAACGGGCTATGTATCTGAACCACTGTTAATGTCATTCTGAACTATATTGCTTCCGCTACTTTTAAACTTGGTTTGTAATAACTATGTGAACTCTGATTACTATTTATGAACTGTGATGTAACATGTGACTGGTTATGTTGAATCATGTACGATCTTGGCTTGTATGTTGGTTGAATCAAAATCCTTCACGATACTCGATGGACTACCAGATTTATATGGGCTCAAGTGTGATGGTTTGACTACCTTGGTGGTTGCTATTGTACTTGTACTATTATAAATTGGATGGTTCTGTGATAGCTGGCATCGGAGAAAGGTTCAACAGTAAACTTGTCATATGTGTATTTAAAACAAAGGTTTTATGTTATAAAAATCTAAAGTGTGCCAGTGGTCATCTCCTTTATGCCCAGTTAAGTACTTTTAGGTGGCTATTTAAGTACTAACATGGGGGTTTTTACTTTCGTTGTCCATACGGCGTGCTATTATATGGATGCCGCTCACTTGAGTGGTAATGTATGGATCGAATGCCTCTATGCTAAGGTAAGAAGGAAAGTTGATAAGTGGCATGACCACAAGATGTGAGCGTGCGGTCGGGAAGAGCTAGCTTTGATATGGCTGTATATGCATGCTTGCATGTGTATATGGTGCGTATTTAATTGTGGGTAATAAATTGTCATCGGGTAGCTTTGATATGGAAGAATATGTATGGGTATACATATATGGAAGTATTTAGTTGTAACCTAGAGCCCAGATTTACATTTTTGTATATATAATTGTTGGGTTGGGCTGAAATGAAAATTTTTGCAGGTACACTAACAACGAAACGTGTAGCTCGTTTAGCTATAATTATATCGAGAGAACGTATGTATGTCACCACATATGTCGTTAGAATGTTTAAACTTTCCTAAGATTAGTGAGGACGTATGGAATGAGCATACATCATGATACATCATTCATTTATGTTATTGCATTGTTTCTCCCCCTAAAATGATCTTATTGTTAAGTAACTCGTTTCTAAAATCACGTTGTCTCACTCAATTGTAACTTTTTGCTACAGATGATAGCCCTAKGAGCCCCTGTTGCTAGCGACACCTTTTTGGCATTGTTTGGGACTCCCACCTTACTGTGGAGGGTACTGAACTCTGTCGGGTATGCTGAACCGCCTCGCTACTTTTGGAGCGAAGTAGTAACTGAGGGACAATGGTGGTACGACGTGTGGGTCACTGTCATAGCCCGTGTGGACAATCCTTAGTGGCAAGGATGGAGTGTCGAGTCAGATGGACATCACAGACCGTTTTGAGGTTATTGGGAAGGTGCCCAAGTGGCCGCTTTTGAGGTTCTCAGTGAAATCTATCAGGAATTCGGTGATGAACTTATCAATGGGCCTGTTGGATTTTTCCCTTGAGTGGATGCATCACAGACCGTTTGGACCCAGCCAGGCGGTAATGCTTTGGTAAGAGACTGGGATGAAAGAGCAGAAAGTAGTAATGCTGCAATGAGTGCCATGTATGTAGTTATGAAGATGTTTTACTCTCGTCAAGATAGCTACATCAGTTGTATGCAAGAGCACCAAAGAGCAAAGGCTGCACAACACAGGATGCGAGGACATGTGCGCAGGCACCGAAGGGCAGTTAGAGTAGCCCAGAATAAAATAGGTAATGATATGACAACCTTAGAAGCTCGTCGGGGGCAGTTTGTCCGCGCTGTTGTAGAAAGAGATGCAACTATGTAACACCCTTGGTGTTACATTGTACAGTCCTTTTCTAAAACACTATATGAGCATCATATTTATGTGTGAGTGTATGAATTATAGTGTGTAAATCAATTTCTGTG
>PUID01032830.1:42683-66860 GCA_002993905.1 Miscanthus sacchariflorus | reverse complement strand
GCCCCTTCGGTAAACTTGTAGTTTTACCGAGTGTCTGAATTTACCGAGTGTGCTGACTCGGTAAAGCGGTTGACTACCGGATGTTTATGTTTTCCGAGTGTTGGCACTTGGTAAGTACTGTTTTCCGAGTGCCCCGACTTTTGACACTCGGTAATTATCGGGGCACTCGGTAACTACACAGTCTCCGGTAGTGCGGGGAGACCTTGAGCTTTGTTTAAAACTATAAGTCTACCCCGTTATAACAAAATTATCTCTCTTAATACAAAAACACGTAAACTTTTGTGTGATCAAGAAAAAAAATCTTATTCCGTAGCCTGATTTTAACAATTTTCATGATAATTATCCTTTAATATAGGAAATAAGTTTAATTAGCCAATTAGGCATTGGTTCTTAACTGATGAACATAAAAAAATTAGAATAGAACGTACATGACGACTGAAGTCCTGAACGGATGATGAATGATGATGCCTGGACGTGCTGCAGATAGGATCACAGGAAGACTGCAGTCTGCAGACAGCAGATCGGAGAGCGTGGACCTCAACGTCGGACGGAGGTGCCTTCATACTTGTTAATTCCGTTCCTCTGACCATTCCGGTTTATCTATTGGAACGGAGCCTACCGATACCGGTGCATTCCGGTGTACGGTTCCTGAGTTCCACTTATTATTAATAATATATATATTGTATATCTATAAATTAGTAAATTTAGTAAATATGAACTAGACAAATATGAAGCACAATAATTGTAGGCCCAACAACAACCCAAGACGTAGCTCTGTTGGCCCATAAAAAAAGTCTACATCAATCCAAAGAAAGGGTACATCGACGCATTGGCTGATTCGCCTAGAAGAGCTCCGCCCCAGGCTCAGCATGGCTCGAGGCACACAGGCGCAGCCGCCGCACCGTCCTCAGATGAGCCGCCGATGCCGTGTACCTCCGCTGGACCGTGAGACCTTGGAGGCTGAAGCTGTTACCGGCCTGCAGTCCGTCCGTGTCTCCCGTGTGTTTTTCTTCTTATTTTTGCTGAATTTTTTTTCTTCTCTGATCTTGAATATTCCCCCTCAATCTTTGCTGAGGCAAGAGATAGTGTATCTCGATGGCTTTCTTCCTGTCCCAACTTGTCTTAGATTGCTTCCTCCTTGATTTCTGGATTTGGATTGCAGACGCCGGTATCGACGGCACTGGCAGTTCCGCCCGGAATGGCCGAGATTGGCCGAAACGGCCGGAACTGTCCGAGATAGAAGCCGGTATGGGATACAAGATGTTCTGTACCGTTTTAGTCACCGGTACGAGGCGTTTCGGTCCTGGAACGGAATTGATAACCATGGGTGCCTTTACGGCCAGGCGGTGGGGGTGTGGCGGCGGCAGTATCGTGAATCTTGAATCGTGATCGCGGTCTCGCGGATTGCCCTCGGCACCTCGCCCCTCGCCCCTCGAACGGTCACAGTCAGATCCCACAACTCCCAGGTACACAGACTGTTCGGCTTCCTACGTAGTACATGGGTTGATAGGCTTGGACCCTATTATACACAGAAGTATTTTTGTTTTCCACCAAACATTGAGTAGGGCCATGGCCCCTGTTGGCCCCCCCTTGCCTCGGCCAGTGACCTGCTATGTCTGTCGATGCTGGTCGCTGCGTCAGCAGCTTGTTCCTGACCAGTTTCCCCACCTGATGTTAGCATCTGTAATAACACTAGTGTTTCAACCTCTGATGATGGCATCCTGGTTTCCTATGGGTAGATCCTTCAATCTCATTCTCTAGAATGCCATGGTCTGGGCGGCGTGTTGGAGCTAGGGTTGTTGCGTAGGGGATAGGAGTGGGACGTCGGAGGGCGAGGCCTGATATAGCCCGGTGATGAGGCTGTGACGCCGTGCTTGGCGTCGGGGAATTATGAACGAGAGTGAGCTAGGGCGCCAAAGAGCAAGAGAGACTTAACTCAATCTATGGCTAATCTTCATTAAGCAAAATTGTTCAATATTTATACACCAATCCTAACAAACCTCGGCTAACATTAAGGGATAACGCGCTGAAAAGTGTCCAGGTGCATCGAGCCATCGATGGTGACCGCGCACTGGCGCGCCGTGCCGCGGTCCACCATTTAGCCACGGCTCCTTTTGCAGCGCTGGTAGACGTTCCCCACCATAACATCACTCCCCCCTCGATGAACAGCTTGTCCTTGAGCTGGAAGGAGGGAAAATGAGTCTTGAACTCTTTGAAGGGTTCCCAGATAGCTTTAGCATTGGTCATGCCCTCCCATTGGATCAGCACGCGACACAGCTGGGCGCGCTAGGCGGTGTAGTAGGCGCCCGTTGTGGAGCAGCGGCAAAGCAGGTGGTGCAGCCAGCGGGGTCCCGCGGAACAGCTTCAGCATGCTGACATGGAACACGTCGTGGATGCGGGCACCGTCCGGTAGATGTAGATGATAGGCGGCTGGATCGATGCGCTCCACCACCTGGAACGGACCGGCAAAACGTAGGCTGAGCTTGCCACGCGCTCTCGGCACCAAGGACTGCGCTCGGCGATGAAGAATGTGGAGCCACACCCAATCATTGACGGCGAAATCCAACTGCCGATGATGAACGTCATAGTGCTTCTTGGCGTACTCCTGGGCCTGCAGTAGACGAACGCGAACGTTCACAAGGAACGAGTCGCGTTCGTGTAGCAAGGCGTCGACCGAGTCGATGCGCACTGAACCCGCAGTATAAGGCAGTAGGGCGGGCGGAGGCCAGCCATACACTACCTCGAATGGAGTCGTCCGGAGCGCCGAATGATAGGAAGTGTTGTAGTAGTATTCAGCCTAGGGAAGCTAGTCGAGCCACGCGCGCGGCCGGTCGCCGGTGATGCACCGCAAATACATGGCAATTGTCTTGTTCACTACCTCGGATTGGCCGTCTGTTTGCGCATGAAAAGCTGTGCTCATCCGTAGCTTGAAGCCGGTGAACTAGAAGATGTCGCGCCATACATTCCGAGTGAACACGGGGGCGTGATCGCTGACAATTCAGTTGGTGAAGCCATGGGACTTAATGATGCCGTCAAAGAAGGCTTTGGCGATCGAAAGCGGCAGTGTAGGGGTGGCTCAGCGTGATGAAATGAGCATGCTTGGAGAACCGATCAACCACGATCAATATGACGCTCTCGCCATGGACGCACGGGAGGCCTTCAATGAAATCAAGCGTGATGTCTAACCAGACCTTGGACGACACGTCGAGGGTTGGAGCAGACCTATGGGCTGGAGGGTCTCTGTCTTGGTGCGCTGACAAGTGAGGTAGGAGCTCATGAACTCACACACTAGCCGGCGATCATGCTCGACGAAGAAGTCCTGGCGAAGGCGCTACAAGGTTTTCTGCATGCCCTCATGGCCCGTGAAGTGCGCCAACTGGAGGACCACTGGGAGGGTGGCCGACGCAGCGGGCACAAACACGTGGGAGTCACGCAAGATGAACCCATCAACGGCACGCCATAGCTTCCCCGCGATTGGCGACCACGTAGTCACGGAGGGCACAAAGGTCCACGTCATCTTGCAGCTCGCGACGGAGGTCCTCGAAGAGCTTTAAGGAGGTACTGGTAAGCGCATTGAGGTGTGCGTTGTCATCCCCCCACCGGGACAAGCATCAGCAATGGTGTTGTGGCGGCCCGGACGGTACTCAACGGTGAAATCATAGCTGAAGAGCTTAGCTTGCTCACCCACTGATAAGCACTGATCGAGCATGAACTTGAGCGCAGAGATCCTTCCGGATGAGGAAGTGATGGCCCCAAAGGTTGGGACGCCAATGGCGAACCGCTTGCACCAGCCCGATCAATTCCCGCTCATAGGCGGTGAGCTTCAGGTGATGAGCCACGAACAGGCGACTGAAGAAGGCGAGGGCACCGACGCCTTGATGGAGGACCACCCCGAACCTAGACCCCAAGGCATCACAGTCCACCGTGAACTGCCTGTTGAAGTCAGGCAGATGGAGGACGGGGGTGGTGGAGAGTGCGCGCTTGAGGGTGTCAAAGGCCGTGGTTGCCTTGGGAATCTAGGCAAAGCCCTCCTTCCTGAGTAGCTGGGTGAGGGGTGCTGCAATCGCGTCGTAGTCCTGGATGAACCACCAATAGTACCTGGCGAGCCCGACAAAGCCACGTAGGCCACACATGGATCGCGGCTGCGGCTAGGAGGTGACGGCTTCAATCATCTCATGATCCATGGCGATGCCCTCGGCCGAGATCACATGGCCAAGGTATGCCACTGACGATGTCGTGAAGGAACACTTGGTGCGCCTGAGTTGGAGTTGGTGATTGCGGAGTGCGGTGAGGACCGCATTGATGTGTTGCAGATGTGATGACCATGACGGGCTGTAGATGAGTATATCATCGAAAAACACTAAGACAAACTTACAAAGGAACGGCCAGAGGATGGAATTCATTAAGCTCTGGAATGTTGCCGGCACATTCGTGAGGCCGAACGGCATCACCAAGAACTTGAAGTGGCCCTCATGGGTGCGGAACACTGTTTTCTCAACATCATCAGCATGCATCCGCACCTAGTGGTACCCTGAGCACAGATCCAACTTGGTGAAGAAGCGCTCCCCATGGAGTTCATCGAGCAGCTCCTCGACAATAGGGATTAGGAACTTGTCCTTGATGGTTTGCTGGTTCAAGGCGTGATAGTCCACGCAAAAATGCTAAGAGCCATCATGCTTCTTGACGAGGAGCACGGGCACAGAGAACGCTGATGTGCTGGGCTGTATGATCCCTTGTTCGAGCATGGCGGCGCCCTGTATCTCTAGCTCATCCTTCTAGAGTTGTGGGTATCAGTATGGGTGCACTGCTACCGGCTCCGTGTTGGGCAGCAGGTGAGTGCAATGATCACAAAGCCATGCCAGTGGCAGCCCCTGTGGCTCAACGAAGACATCCTCGAATGTGTGCAAGAGCTGGTCGAACATGGCGGGCTCATTGCTGCAAAGAGAGTGAAGGCGCTACGTGGATTGGACGTCGTGCTGGGTAGAGCCGATGCCGCGCCAAAAAACCCAATGGCCCTCATGCCAAAATGCCATGCATAGATCATCAAAGTCCCATAAGATGGGGCCGAGCGTTTGGAGAGGAACGTGACGCCAAGCACCATGTCATAGCTATTGATCAGGATGGAGTAGCAGTCAATGGAGATCACCTCGTTGATGATGCGGACCCCGACGTCGCGAGCCAGGCCACGGCGAGCGACATGGTCCCCGTTGGCCATAATGACGCCAGATCCGGGACATGGGCGGAACAGCAATCCAACGCGGTGCGCCACATCACCGAGGATGTAGTTATGTGTGGAACCGGAGTCGAGGAGAGCAACAAACAGCTCATTGCCGATGGTGATATAGAGCTGCATTGTGTCCTCGGTGCGGATCCTCGCAATGGCAATGAGGGAGATCATCGGCGTCTCAGGGTCGAACACCGGCTGCTCCTCGGCCACGGGCTCGTCCACCTCATAGTACGCCATTTCCAGGTAGAAGTGCCGGAGGCACTTGTGACCGCGAACGTAGTGTTCATCACAATTGTAGCAAAGGCCGAGCTTGCGGCAGTGTTGGGGAAGACTGTTGTAGGAGTCCCTGACTCCCCATGGAGACCGCCGATGTGGCTGGCACACCCAGGGGACGCCCCGTAGTACGAAACAGGCCGTGGTGGCGGAAACGGCGGGACACGCATCGTGGACGCATGGCGGCATTCGTAGGCACGCGGCAAGGACATGTTGCAGTAGAGATCTTGAGGATCATGAAGCTCCACATCAATTCGAATGTGCTTGGGTAAACCCCCCATGAACAGTTGCGCCTGCTGGTAGGGGGTTGGGCGGCCTGTGTGTGCCAAGCGAGCCTGGAACGCCTCCTGGTACGCTTCAACGGACGAGGAAAATGGCAGGCACGTGAGGTCCGCCAAGTGGTTCATCCGAAGTGCCGGCATCCCTCTCTAGGACATAGTACCACTACTGGGCTATGCCTGTCATGTGGAAGGAGGCGAGCCAAACTCCGTTGGCTGTGGGCGTGTGCTGAGCATGGAAGAATTGCTCTCCGTTTGATCCAGCCCAAGGGGTCATCTTTTCCATCGTAGGCTGGGAACGAAAGCTTGTGTTAGCATGGTACACCAGCACCCGCCAACTCCGGCGGATCATTGGGAAGCAGCGGTAGCATGTGCACGGCAGCGGAGGGTGGTGGGTGGGGGATGTGCACCACTGACAAGAAGGATGGTACTGGCGATGGCGAGTGTGGAAAGGGGATTTGAGTGATCGGCACTGGCAGCGAGGGAACCGCTGGCTGGGTGGTGAAAACCTCTGAGATGACGGTGCCAGTGGCCAGGAGCGGCGGAACGCCCCTGTATCCCAGCATGCCGAAGGGAATGAGCGGCGGAGCAGATGCGGTCGGGCGGTTCTCGACCTCTACGACGCGGGTGGCGAGCTCGCCCATCTAGCGCTGCAAGCTATAGATGGCCATGGTGAGTGCGGTGAGCACGTCGGTTGGAACTTGGGTGAGTGGAGGCTGTGAAATGGTGAGCGGCGCAATGGTGATCACGGGAGCTGATGGGATTGGAAGTGGCGCGGCAGTGGTGGTGGTGGTGGTGGAAATGACGGCGGCGGTGGAAGTGTTGGCACCTGACATTGCTACCAAATTGTTGGAGCTAGGGTTGTTGCGTAGGGGATAGGAGTGGGACGCTGGAAGGCGAGGCATGATAGCCTAGCGTTGACGCTGCGATGCCGTGCTCGGCGTCGGGGAATTGTGAACGAGTGTGAGCTAGGGTGCCAAAGAGCGAGAGAGACTTAACTCAATCTCTGGCTAATCTTGATTAAGCAAACGTGTTCAATACTTATACACCAATCCTAACAAACCTTGGGTAACATTAAGGGATGACAATCATAAGACTCACACTCCTAAACCATCGGATCCTGATAAACTACACACGTGCGCTGAAAAGCATCCAGCTGCATCGAGCGATCGCTGGTGACCGCGCGCTGGCGCGCCGTGCCGCGGTCCACCGTTCAGCCACGGCTCCTCTTGCGGCGCTGGTAGACGTTCCCCACTATAACAGGGCGACTCTGCGAAATGTGATAATGTTCTTGCCGAACTTCTTTCTGCTTGCCCAAGTATCGTTCTCCTTCAGCAAAACTCACATGCCGTCTTTTGCCAAGCTCTGGACCTTTCTCCCTCGCTGCCTCAATTCTCAGCAGGCCCTTGACGCTCATGGCAGCTCTGGAGGAATCCTTACTGCATTAACAATCGAATGTTAAACAAGCGGATGGATATCCCTTACTGCACTAACAGCTCTGCAAGCCCTAGACGCTCATGGCAGCTCCAGATCAGCATTTTACTTACTCCTCTTACTCTCTAACTTCTTTTACTCTATCACTTACCTTGAGCTGCTCTTACATAAATAAATCCTTAGTCATAACGAATGTTGTGCTCCAGCTAATCCTGACCTCCGTCCCTCTTTCCTTGCTGAATTAAAAGACATTGCTCCATTGATGGACATCCCTTGGCTCATTTATGACCTCTGTCTCATTGAGCTGCCCCTGATCCTTGTTAGACAATATGTGATAGAATCATCCAATTTATAAGAACACAAGTAATGGCTACTGCCGGGACAGCTGCCCACGTGTACTTGAGCCCATATAAATCTGGTAGTCTTTCGAGTACCACGAAGGGCCTCGATTAATCAACATCGCAACCAAGATCATACATGGTTAAGCAACAACATACATCACACATATACGGAGTTCGCAACGGAATTAGATCACAAACCAAGTTCACAAGTAGTTATTACAATACCAGGTTCAAATCCGATAGATAAAGCAACATAGTTTTGAAACAGCTACATTAACATAAGTTCAAATATACTGCCAGTACGATAACAGCATCCATAAACAAAAGCACGAGGGAGGTATATAAAGATCATGACCGAGCCCACCGGTCTCTACTAATCACCATCCATAGCTGGACTGAAGCACGTGATGCAGTAGCCCTCATAATAAGTATCACCTGCAACAACATGGGAAATAGAATCATGAGTACTCAATTGTACCCTGCTAGAGTTACCCGACAGGAAAAAAAATAAAATGGCTACAAGGATATGGAAGGCTTTCATAGCGGAGTAAGCTGGATATCATGAACATGCAAAAATAGCTACTAACATAAGTCCTTATTTTCAATTTTTAGCCGCAATTTAACTGTGTCTATTTAATAATGTATTTGCACTATCCTGCATCAAACACTTGATTAGAGAGAACAACAGTAGTAACCATTTATATTCCACATGTCAACATCACGTTCCATTTATTTACTACGATTGCTGGAGCAAGGGTTAGTTTCTCACTATCCGAGAGAGACGGTAATTTGAATCGATTACATCCAGCTGGGTACAGCCCGTATCACACACCTGTACGAATCAGATCATTAGTTCGCATTGGATAACCGTTCACTCTATTCGGTGGTAATTTTGGATTGCTTCGCAAAACTCGTGATCTTGCATCCTCACATGAACTGCCCGTAGCAAACATGGTCTTGGATCAGTCCCATCCCTTCAATGCTCCCCTCCAAGGAATGCTAGCAGTCCAGTACTCAGCACAAACGAACTAATCGGTTTCACGGTCGGAACGAGTTATCCGGCCATTATGTGAAGGTACATTCAATCTCGACCAAGGTCCAAGCAACGAAGCGGTCCTTAAATGACATAGGCGGGATCAAATAGAGGCCAAGCCTGCCCAACAACAGCAACAAAGACAACACCGGATCCCGCCCGGTCTCCATTTCTCAAACTTCACATGATTCATATAGGTAAACAAAGAGATAGGTTACCATCCTATATCTTGCCGGTGGCATGAAATCACCCGGCTTCTACCGGTCTAAGCATGGCTAAGCATAAAGCGATCCTTACTAGTTGGAAGGTTGTAGGTAATTATTTCTGGACAAGGTGAGATATGCAGCAAAGGGTTCCATTCAACTCCTATCAACCTAATGCACAATATATATAACATATAGACTCAAGTGCAACTTAAAATAGAGATAGGAGAGGGCATAGAGATGGTCTGGGGCTTGCCACGGACGAAGTTGGAGGGACCGTGGTTAGGGCACACCGGCAGCTGTTCAGGGACCTGTTCGCCTTCTCCGGGCTGCTGCTCATGAGGGTTCTCCTCCATGACCACGTACTCCAACGGCGGTGCTCCCTCCTCTGATCCTTTATGCATGAATATGTTGCATAAATAAAAAGGAATACACATGGGATGCAATTGCAGGATGACATGATGCAAAAGCAAGAGTGATTAAGTGCAGCCCTATACATATGAAACCGGTTTATTAAACATACAAGACATAGGGGGCAAGATGGTGATCAACTTTTAATTCTTTTTACTGAGTACGTGCATATCTCTTCTCCGGTAGAGAAGGCAAGTTTTAACTTTCACTAAGCAACTAATTTCTGGTATGATTATCGTAGCAACAAGATCATACAACCTTTCACAACATAAGCAATTTATCACACAACAGAAAAGATTAAAAACTTGTCTAACTGAGTACAATTGAGTACTCAGGGTTCTATTCCCATGTTGTTGCAGGTGATACTTATTATGAGGGCTACTGCATCACTTGCTTTAGTCCAGCTATGGATGGTGATGAGTAGAGACCGGTGGGCTCGGTCATGATCTTAATGTACCTCTCATACTTTTGTTTATGGAGGCTGTTATCATACTGGCAGTATATTTGAACTTATGTTAATGTAGCTGTTTCAAAACTATGTTGCTTTATCTATCGGATTTGAACCTGGTATTGTAATAGCTACTTGTGAACTTGGTTTGTGATCTATTTCCGCTGCGAACTCCATATATGTGTGATGTATGTTATTGCTTAACCATGTACGATCTTGGTTGCGATGTTGATTAACTAAGGCCCTTCGTGGTACTCAACAAACTACCGGATTTATATGGGCTCAAGTATACGTGGGCAGCTGTCCCGGCAGTAGTCATTATTTGTGCTCTTATAAATTGTACGGTTCTATCACACAATACACCTACTCAAACAAGTGGGATACCCCAACCCATGAGCATCTAGATCGTGTGGTGATTAGCCTAGCCTGGGACATCCTCCTTCCCAACACAAGTCTCTCTTCATGCACTCGTACCACGTCTGATCATGTCCTTCTAAAAATGGAAATCTCCACTACTATCCCAAAATCCATCGTTTACCGTTTTGGAAATTCTTGGATGCAACACCCTTTGTTCATTGAGTCCATCGCGAATGCCTGGCACTTCCCTCACCCTCCTACCCACCCCACGCTGCTATTGTCTGTCGGCTTAAGCGCACAAGGGCGGCCGCCAAAGGTTGGCTAAAACACTATGGTTCTTGCTCCCAGTGGGAGAATGATTGCAAACTTGACCTCCGCTTACTTGATGCCATGGAAGAAATCTGCCTCCTCACTGCATCTGAACTGACTCTTCGATCTGTTGTGGTGAAAGTCCTGGCTCATACTGTTAAAGAAAGCTCCTCCATTGGAAGCAAACGAGAAAGGTGTGTGCCACGCTTGAGTGCGATCAAACACCAAATATTTCCATGCTTGTGCCACTCAGCGCCTATGGAGGAATAATATTCTGGACCTTGAGCATGATGGATGTGTGGTCACTATGCATGTACAGAAAGGGCAAAATCTTGTCAACTTCTTGAGATACCTCCTTGGCACTGCATGCACACCTGTTTGGCACTTCAATTTGAATTCCATTTACACCAGAAGGCCCCTTTCACCCTTTTTCTGAAATCTCCTATGCCATTGGCAAATGCACCCCACTAGCCCGGGACTCGACGGTTTTGGGCCATCTTTCTACAAGTTTGCCGGGCACGTGGTCTCTCCCACCATTTTTTCTCTCTCTTCCAGCAGGCTTTCCACTCCCATAGTGCTGAGCTGGAGAATATCAATTGCTCATTCATTATTCTCATTCCAAAGAAAGACTCTGTCCGTACCCCTTCTGATTTTAGTCCCATCTCTCTTTAGAACTACCTCATGAAAGTCGTATCCAAGGTCCTGACCAACTTCTTATAGCCACTCATTCGCTTGCTCGTAAGCAGGGATCTGTAAGAGTGATTGGAATGATTGATTGTATTCCATATCTTGTACAGAGGTACATATAGGCAGCCGGGGTGGCATGCAAGCCAACCGCACAGGCACGAGATTACAACCACAATTAAGGGAGAACCTACTATAATTACATTATGCTAACACTCCCCCACAGTCTGATCGGGAGCATGGCGAACATTTAGGCTGGATCGAAACTCGAGGTGGGGAGGCCTTTGGTGAAGACGTCGGCGTACTGGGATGTCGTAGGGACATGAAGGACCCGAACTTGGCCAAGGGCGACCCGCTCCCGAACAAAATGGAGATCAATCTCAACATGCTTCGTGCGTTGATGCTGGACTGAGTCGGTGGAGAGATAAACAATACTAATCTTGTCGTAGTAGACCAACATGGCGCAGTGAGGGGGTGGCGAAGCTCAATGAGTAACTGGCATAGCCAAGAAGCTTCAGCGACACCATTTGTCACGGCTCGATACTCAGCCTCTGCACTCGACCAGGAGACTGTATGCTGACCGTGGTGGTCGCGGTGGCCCCCCTGCACTGGCTGGTGGCACCCTGCCAGGACCTCACCTGTCCTTCATGCATCCGTGGGTGTGTACCGTCCAGATGTGGCTGTATGACCGATCTGGCCGCATCCGCCACCGCCAGTGTTGGGTGCGGACGGGACACCAGGAGGCCGTGCGGAGGGAGCTGTAGACGTCCCCTGGCGTGGTGGTGCCGAAGGTCCGGGTGCTGCCGGGCGAGGTGTAGTGGTGACGAGGGCAGAGGGCGGCGATGGTGGCCGTGCCTCATGCTCGATCTCCTCCAGCAGGAGATGAGTCCGAGCCTCCACAAATGTCAGGAATGGGTGATGCATCTTGAGGATGGACACCATGTGGTGGAACTGACCATAAAGGCCACGGAGGAGCGTGAGGACCATCTACCGATCGCCGATCGGGTCGCTGAACTTGGCGAGGGAGGTGGCCATGGACTCGAGGCGGTGGCAGTAGTCGGTGATGTTCCGGGAGCCTTGACGGAACTTGCATAATTGTGTCTCGAGGAGGAGCGCCCGAGACTCGCGCTGGCTGAGGAACTCGTCCTCGAGATAGCACCAGGCACCGCGAGCGGAGAGCTGCCGCAGCATCAGCGACTACTGCAGGTCATTGGAGACGGTGCCATAGATCCACGTCAAGATGGTGCAGTCCGTCTGCACCCATGCCGGGCGCGAGGGGAAGGACTCGTCCTCTAGAACATGGCGAGTTAGGGCATGTTTGCCGAGGACGATGATGAACAGGCCACACTACTTGCTTTAGTTGTTGGCGGCCGGGTTGAGCACGATGGGGATTAGGACACGGACGTTGACGACGGTGGTAGCCTGCGCCCAGAGAGCCTCGTGGGCGGACTCGTACTCGTCCATGGCAGCGGTGCGGAGGCGAGCTTCCTCGGCTTGACAGGCCTCCTCAGTGCAACGAGCGGCCTCGGTCTCCTCAGCGCGGCGATGGTCTTCAGCCTGCTGGGCGGTTGCGGCTGCGGCAGCGTTGTCGTTCGGCATCAGGAAAGGGAAGGGCAGCGTGGCGAACCAGTGGCTGCGGGAGCACTGGTGATTGGATCAGCGATGGCGCCTGGCTGACTCCTGTTGTGCTTGGGTGCTTAATCTTCTCACCTTTGATAAACGGCAATCTTCCTGGAATTGGATCACGGGTAGGGAAACGAGCTTCGCCAAGAGGATCCTATATCCTACCTCTTCATCACCGTGGCAGATGTCATTCGCCGTCTTGTACGACAACACTCCCTCCTCTCGTATCTTGCTCACCCGATTGCCAGTGATTCCCCCATCCCCATTCTTTAGTATGTCGATGATACACTTATCTTTCTTCGTGCTACTCATGAAGCTGTGCTTACCGCCAAGCAAACTCTAGAAGATTTCGAGCTAGCAACTGGCCTCTCCATTAATTACCATAAAATATTACCACTGTATCCTCCTTCTGCCAGCCCTACCTTGGTCTCTCCCTCTCTCCCATCATAAGCTATCTGTCACTGACTGCAAACTAGTCATCTCCGCTTGAGACAGATATCTTGTTGGGCGGAAGGCCTTCCTCCTTAACGGCGCTGGGTGTCTCACTCTCTAGCCTCTGTTCTGAGCTCCTGCACTTACACCATATGTGTGCCATAGGTTTGCATAAGACTGTCATCAAAGGTATCAATCGTTGCTGCTGTGACTTTTTGTTTTGGAATGGCGAAGACAAGTGCCATGGCTCCAAATGCCTTGTCGCATGGTAATCCGTCTGTGCTGGCAAACTTGAGGGTGGGCTGGGTCTGAAAAACCTGGAGCTTCAAAATCGCTGCTTGCTCATGAAGTTTAGTGATAAACTCTTTTCTAGTGATCCATCTCCCTGCAAGGATTGGATATGTGATGAGTTTCTGTTTTCGATGCCTCCCCGGCAATGCTAATTCCTATCTATGGAGGATCAAAGGAGATGAACTTGATATCTACAGGTCTATCACTCATGTAGATGGCTATAAAGGCGCCTCCACCTCCTTCTTGACCGATCATTGGATTCTGAATGGTCCCATAGCCCACACCCACCCTGCTCTTATCTCCCATACTTGGCCTAATGTTTCTTTGCAGCAGGTTTTTCATATGCGGTTTGACTACTTAGTCTTCATCCCCAACTAACAGGTGCAGGTGCAGCACGCGTGGAGCATGCCTCGACGATGACCTTGATGACCGGCTGCTGACGCTTACCGGCAAAAAATACCAGACAAGTGATGCATACGCTGCTCTATAGTTCACCTCCTACTGCAGCAGACTCACATGATAGGTCTATGTGGAACACTGCTGTCCCAACAAAGAAGGCTTCGCATCGCTGTATTCCAAAAACAGACTAAGTACCCGAGTAAACTTGCATTCCAAACATGTCCTCGGAGACAACATATGGTGCAAACATGACACTATGCAATCTCCTCTCTTTGGTCTATCATTGACATCCCATTGATTGGGGCTGCGACAGATGAAGATGTTCAGAACATCAATCTTCCACGGACTCTTGACACCACCCTTTGGCCTTTGATTCTGGTTACCCTCCTATGGCATCTTGGGGATACAAGAAATGGTGCAGTGTCCAAAAACCTGGGTACTGACATCGACCGATGGGGATGATACCTAAGAGCTTGTATCCCATCACCCATTTCTCAAACCACCTGGTTTCTTTCAAAAATATATGTACTAGAATATAAATGAAATTTAAAATTCTATAATTCATGCACTACTGCATTATTCAGAATTTATGACCACAGGGAATCACATGTCCACATACATTCTATGTTGGCCGTAGTTAATCTTATGTAGGGTTATCTGGTAGTTAAAAAAGTTCTTTCACACGTACACACATATAATCAACATAGAAATAATTTATGAAAGCCCATCATATTTTGTCTGAGAGATGACAATATATTACTTACACCAGTGGGGTAAGATATATTGCGGACAATATATTATTCTATATACATGGAGTGAAGAACGAATGAAATTTCAAAATAGTTTAATTGCATACCAGAACACTGTTTAGCCGGATCAGCTGACTCCTGCAAGGACAAATAAATTTGAACATATTTAGTAGTGTCAACTAATTTAACAAAAGGAAAAGCCCTAAAAATAGACACATGAACACATATAGTTCTAAGGAGTAAACTATATATGGTTGGTTTAGTTTGTTCAGAGAACTTTTATTACCTTTTCTTTTTCCAATAGATAATCGAGATGATTAAGAACTTGTTTTTTGGAGCGAAATCTGCCATGAGTCTTATGCTTGTATGTCTACAAAACAGAAACATGATGTACACAATAGTTAAAAACATGGAGTTGTCTAAAAATAGTCTGACGACACTGTGGCTAATATGACCATAGAATAGTGGGCATTGTTATCAGATAATGTTTTAATCCCTCCACATATGATTAATAATATTCCATTATTGAACCTCCTTTAAAGGAGCAACTTAGTTGTTGTATTCTCATGTTTTGTAGTCATATATTTTTCAAATTTATATATAAGACTAGCAGAATAGAAAGAGTGGACAAAATATTCACATGTAATGTCTTTTCGTGGTAATAGTAAAATAGCTTGGTGAGACAACGTCAAAATTTAAACTTGTCGGTGCCTTTGTGATAATCAGACTACCTAGTAAAATAGCATGGCTAAAACATAACATCAATAGTTATACTGGAGATCTCAGTAATAGGACCCATCACAATCACAAGGAACAAATGTAAGATTCACCATGAATGCACCATAGTAGAGGGTTTTCACAGTGATTAGTCAAGACAATGGATGAAAACAAGATAGATATGTGTAGCTGAGGAACAAGAAGACGCAAAAAAGGACATCAAACAAAAGAAGACGCAAAGGAAGTGTGAAAATTGGTTAGACCAATATGGTAGCATCTCTGTTCCAAATAGATGTTACAAAATAAATGGATCCTGAAAGCAAGGATTCAGAGTCCTAGTTCTTTTGTCCTTAGGCACCAACTTCTTCCTTGGAGGCACATATCATGGCTTCCATCTTGCGTCTTGGGTTCTTGGTAAACACCTAGTCCATGCTAGAATGGGTGATGTCAGCATCAGTGGTGTAATGCTCCTCCTTGTAGGCGTCGCCTTAGAAATTCACAGGCTATCTCAGTTCTGTTATAGCTGTGGGCATTGGTTTTTTGTCTATCAAGTGGTGGCATGTTGGTTTCGTGGTCATAGTTTCAATCAACTGGCTGATGGAGTGATTTTTTTCATAGGTTGGCTTCAGTTTTGATTCTACTCTTTTTATTATTGTTCTAGTGATTGTAATGTTTTAGTTCACATGTAACTTGGGACATATGCAGGGAGTTGTAATAAGTTTCGTCTAATGCATCCTAGGAAGAGGACAAACCAAAATTTCATCCATTGTCTAAAAAAAGATTCAGGTTGTGCACACCAATCTGAATATGGATAGATCAATCAGCAAATTGTATTTTGATAGATTCCAAAAAAAAAAGGTTATATAGCCTGATAAATTCCAACATCATATATGCCCAAAATCATTTCAAGCATTGGAACAGGATGGTAACTACTAATCATAGGCTAGATGAGATGGTGACATTTTAACAATGGTGGTTGCATATAAACTCGTTAAACATGAACACAATTCTCTCTAAGCTCTGATAAAATTAAATACCTACATAAGCGAATAGGCCAGGGATGATCCTAGTTTTGTGGAGATAATTTTTTAGATAAAGTTGATGGCATGGAGGCTAGGGTGCCTGTGCGCTGTCATAGCTGGCATGTGGAAGGTGACGATCAGGGCAAAGTCGAAGCTGCACCAGTGACATTCAGAGTTAACTGAAAAGGGATATATGTGTAGTAGGTGATGCATGGGTGGAGTTCCTTAGAGGTCTCAGTTTTTGGGATAATAAGTGCACTGGAGTTGCATTGGTTGTGATTGGCAGTGATGACAATGTATACATAAGGTTGGATTATTGTATGGTGGGAACTGATTTGATGTTGTGCAGGAACAACGCTTTCTTAATGCTGAAAAAAAGAGAGTGAGAGCCTTTCTTTTCTCTTCATATGAACAAGATAAATTGGTTGACCTCTATTAAGTGGTAGGAATTGATTATATGTTCCTCTTAGCAGGAGGAACATATTAGTTTTTAAGGCATTTGATGAAGTATGAACATATTTAGTTGATACCATCATAATCCTGCTTTGCTGATTGTTAGAATATAGTGATAATATAAATCTGACTCAGCAAACAAGATATCGGAAAGACCAATGGCATTAGATTAGTATCATCCTACCTTTGGTTTTTTCCAATGTCAAGTTCATTTGTTGGCTAATAATGATGGACCTCTAGTTGACACAAAAAGATATATTTTTTGTATAGAATCCATAGCAAACTTGAATTCAGCAATGACCTGGGGTGCAGCTTTTGAATGTATATTACTAGATTTACAGTGAAAAAAGTTACATCCCGGTAACAAATAATAGTTACTAGACAATAAATTTCATATAAACCTTTTGCAGTGACAAGTTCAGGTTCCTTGGAATGTCAAATATGATGATGTTATTAAATCAATGCTGAGTAAATAATTCCATAATTGCAAAAACAAATTATAATAACCCCATATTCCATTTTGACGCATTCAGAAATAAATCATTTCTTTTGTAAACTAGTAGGTAAGGAGAGATGACATAACACATCAAACAAACATCAAAACATATGGAAAATATTTCGTATAAAATGGAAATCGATAATATCATGAAAAAACTAAGGAAGGAATGAGTCATTACTAAATCGGCTCTTCCATCTTCCCTGTAGCGGCGGAGAACCTTCCATCCACCATTATATGCTGGATGCAACAGAATTTTTCTTGGTGTGCAGACGACATGTTCCCCCGGATCCGCTGTAGTCAAGGGCTCGATATCTAGTGGTGCATCATTTGCAGTCATGTTCTGTACAACACATGACAAATGAGAAGGATAGAACAGAAATAAAAAAGCTGAACAAGTGTGATATAGACTACTACACCATATGAGAGATTTTTTTAGACAACTTAAAAACTCATGTGCCTCAAATAGTATTATCAGAAATTACGTGCATCTGTTTACAAGTGTTCCATCACATATTTCATAGAGTATCATGCATTTAATAAACTCATGGATGCGACAACTGGAGTTCTGTTGTGTATAGATAAACAAGACCGTGAAGTGTATGGTAATTTCTAGAAAAGTTTCAAATGTTGGATTTATGGTGTGCAGGTGCCAAAGATGTTAGGCTATTTATGTAATTTTGGTGCTAGGAGGACGATACTCCATCTAGTAAGTCGGCATTGTTGGGGGTAGTTGTGCATTTTTGGGCGGTCATTTCTCGGCTGTATCCTTAAATGAAATGTCTGCTTCTGAAATTTAGCATTTATTTTGTGAGGCAGCAACATAGTTTGACCTCCTCTGCTAATAGAAAGGTTTGTCTCCTAAAATCATTATTGTAGTAGTGAGGGCGTTGTTAGGGGTAGTTGTGCATGAACGGTCATGGAATAATTTTTTTCGAACAATTCGTGGGGGAGATCCCCACCTACTTTTTCATTGACCGAGAGTGCAGCAAAGCACAGTACAAAATACAACCAGGAGCGAAGATACGTTGACTCGACGGGCTTGACCGACACCAATGATTTTCCGGCCGCCCCTATACCCAGTGATTTTTATCTGGCTTAGACCCCGATAAAAATATGTGCGATCCCGGCAGTCTGGCAGCCCAGTAGCAGCAGTCCAACTATCTCCTCAGACCTCACCCCATCCAACGGTCCATTTGCAGGCCCAGAATACCAAATGTTGTCTTGCCTCTGTTCTACGCTACAACCTGGCCGCACCCTTTCATCTTCATTATTCTCGCATTGCAAATCCTCAACAGGGGCATTTAGCCGACACCTAGCGGATGACGCACAGTGGCACAAACTTACCAGCGGCAGCCGGCAATAAGCACCATGGCCTCCATGCTCAAGTGCTCATCGGCTGGACGAGGTATCCCAAATACCCTAAATTTGCAATTGGTTAATAACGATCAACTGATCATGTTTTTACTGTGAGGTATTAGGGTAATAGGGTTTTATTTTTTCAGCTATACAATTCTAACTCAGAAATCAGACAGTACATTATGTTCCTTGCGTTCCAGCATAACTTGCTCATTCATTTAGACCAAGATGTCAGGTATCTATATGCTACTTTAGTATCGCTTGGGTAAGTAGTGACTTTTAACTACACTAATGAATGCTTGCACATTAGCATCTTCTATAATTTTTTATTGTATGAATAATTTGATAGGCAATCAAATAAAGCAGATTGGAAGGATTCTATAAAAAGAAAATTACCCCAGCCGGTGATAATGTGAATAATAATGGTGACACTTCATGAACAAGAAGAGATGGAGATGTCACTATAACAAACACTAATTGTACTATTCAGCACACTTTGCAGATCTAATGAGAGGAGGTAAGTTTTGATGAGCTTCTTTGTAAGCTAGCCACCACCTGGTTTTATATGTAATTACATAGGTGAAAAGTTGCAAAATGACATAAGGAGAAAATATTTGATTAGAGGTCCTTGTAAGCCACCACCTGGTTTTATGTTTCCAAGGACGGTGATAGTAGGCTTTCCACGATGGTGTCAACATGAATGGTTCACTAAATATGATAGACTAGAGTATACTGAAAAGGACGATAGATGGTTTTGTTTATATTGTTACTTGTTCAGAGATTGCAACAAGGGTCAAGGTGGGACGAATGATGCATTTGTAATACTGAGAAACCATATCTGAGATGGATTTTTGAATGATTGTATCATATGCTTCATAGAAGAAGGATTTTTAGCCACAATTCCAATCAACGATGTGATAGTTCGCTTTCACAAGATGGAGGGTCGTAGCAATCGAGGGACACTACAAGAAGTAACTACTGTTGTGATTTGTAAAAATTATTTTGTCACAATATGTAGTTATTATCATTATATTCAATGTTATGCATGGTATTATATTAGAGGGACACTATAAGAGGTAACTTTGAGCACCGAGCCTAGTGACCATTTATCATGGCTTCGCCCCTGAATACAACAATCATCTGTGGCATGCCGGGGAGAGCGAGAGGGCATGAGAATAAAAAATAAAGAGAGGGAGAAGAAAAAAGATCAAGAAAATAAAGAGTTACATCGTGATTGGAAGAAGTCCAAAACCAAAACCACTTCTTCCTCTTGAAGTGACAGGTCTTTCTCAACCTCCTTTCCTGGTGATCTAGACAATCAAAAACTATACCGTTCCTAGTGATCTAGTTCTGCCACAACACCAGCAGCATCATGTCCAGTCCCCACCTCTTGGGGAAGGTTTAGGGACGAACTAAGCAACCAAGGGCAGGACTGGTCTCCCCTAGCCGGACTAATCCCCAAGATCTCCCAAAGTCTGAATGTGAACGGGCAGGAGATAAACATATGATCACTGGTTTCGAGGGTTCCAGAGAAGTTCAAGCAGTGCAGATCCTTAAGAGATTGAATATTCTTATAAGTAGAGATTTGCCCGTGAGCTTGCAAGGAAGCTTGTAGCCCTAAATCTGTTGAATCACAGGAAGTTCGGGGATGTTGGCCTGCATTATACAGTAGGCACATTGGCTAGAGAAAGGATGGAAAGTATTCGCAAAAAAAGAAGAGAAAGGATGGAAAGGCATCCATCACCCTGAGGCCAGAAGAATTTCTGAGGGTCACAGAGGCAAGGGCTAGATTCAGGTCTTGCAAGTCGACGAGAGCAGCAGGGGTAAAGTGGGGCCTGAGAGGGATGTGGAGACCATTAGCGAGAGTCTCGTAGACATTTTGGTTGGGCTTGATGGAGTTTGAGAACAAGGCAGGGTATATGTCAACAATGAAGCTAGGTCCAGCCAATTATCAAGCCAAAAATAGGTGGTTAGCCCATCGCTAGCATGAACCTTGGTGAGCACCTTGAAGCGAGGCAGCTCCTCCCAAATGATCTAAGCATGGAAGGAATCGGATGACTGCTCGACTAGATCAATGTCCACCCTGTCTAAGCAACCACAACTTGCATGCAAGAATGTCATCGCCAAGAAGTTTGTAGACAAATTTAATCAGAAGACAATGATTTTGAGCTTCCAGAACCTGGATCCCAAGTGATGAGGCATTTTGATCCATGGCATTTGTCGAATTGTCATCTCTAGTCTAGAGGAACGCCCAATGTCTACTATCAATGGCATCTCTAGCAGTCTTAAGGAGTAGCATAGCAAGCATGTAAAGCATTGCGTTGAAAGTTTATCCCCACTCTCCAGCCATAGCTGAGAAGCCTGGACTTGCACCCGGCGAGGTATCTATCAAAGGATCAGAGGCAATTAAAGGTTGGTAGTCAACAAGCTTCAGTTTATATGGGGATAAAGGAAGGCCAGGTATGTGGGAACTGAGGAGACAACAGAGCACCCTAGGATGTTTGGCATCGATGAGGCCCTGACTCTTCTATGTTCATAGGAATGAACATTGATTTACGGAAGTTGATGGTAAGATCCATGGCCCAGGACAAAGACCTAAGAGTGTCGCTAAGAGTACTAATGGCATGCATACCTCCGTCCACAAGAATGAGGGTGTCATCTGCATATACTGTGAACGTGTCACATCCGGTCTAGTTTAGAGTTTGGCCCAGAGTGGCCCCATGTGCATGTTAATGAGATATTGTGGGGGGGGGGGTTGTCCTACCTTGGTTGTTTAGAGTGGGTTAGACCAATATATAAGGCTTCCAGAGTTCATCCCATCATCCGCGGGTTAATCCTTTTACGTGAAGCGAGGATGAAAGCGTAAGTGAGATGGTGGTAGGTGTGGTTCACTCAACGTGTAGAGTGGATTTGAACCGTTTGGACCCTAGGACGTTACAAATGGTATCAGAGCCGACCTTCGCAGCCATGGGCGCGTGCGGGTCAGGTGCGCGGACATGGGGTTCATTGCGTGTGTAGGCCCTGCGAGATGCACGGCATGGCACATGTGCCGACACTGGACGCACGGTCGCATGTGCTAAGAGGGAACATTCCTGGTCATTGTTTGCCTGGTTTTGGGTGTATTGGGCCGACGAGGACGTCGGGCCCTTTGAGGGGGTGTATGTCACATCCGGTCTAGTTTGGAGTTTGGCCCAGAGTGGCCCATGTGCATGTTAATGAGATATTGTGGGGGGTTTAGTCCCTCCTTTGTTGTTTAGAGTGGGTTAGACTAACATATAAGGCTTCCAGAGTCCATCCTATCATCCCCGGGTTAATCCTTTTACGCGAAGCGAGGACGAAAGCGTAAGTGGGATGGTGGTAGGTATGGTTCACTCAGCGTGTAGAGTAGATCTGAGCCGTTTGGACCCTGGGGCATTGCAGAATGGGACAAGGGAGAGACAGGTCAATTGGGTGGCGTAGAGCCGGTGTGCTCATGATCATGCATTGCAAAACGTTCACCATGATAATAAATAGATAGGGAGAGATAGGATCCTCTTGTTGAAGCCATCGACGGCAATTGATCTAACAACCAGGGATCCCGTTAAGTAGAACGGTTGTTCTGCCAGTGTTGAGGATGCCGGAGATCCAATCTCTCCATCACGAATCAAAGCAACGTGCCTGGAGGATGGCATCAATGCTACTCTAGTTCACATAATTGAAGTTCTTCTTCGAGTCGAGCTTAAGGACCACAGTGGGAGCACATCGCCTATGACAACAGTTCAGGAGGTTTGCAGCATAAACGAAGTTCTCAACGATATTTCGCCCATGAACAAACCCAGTTTGGTTAGCATCTATCACGGTAGGGATGAGCAGCGGAAGGCGGTTAGCAAGGACTTTGGGGAATAGTTTCATGGGGCAATTTTGAGGGGATCTGAAGACATCTGCAGTGTTCGCGCAATCTGTTTTAGGGAGAAGGACCAGGAACGTGTGATTCAGCCCATCCAGATTCAAGATGCCATGGAAGAAGGTTTCAATAAGGTGTGTGATATAATTTTTTACAGAAGACCAGATTGCCCGATTAAAGGAGAGACCGAACTCATCTGGGCCAGGGCTAGCATTTGTGTCCGTAGCATAGAGAGCACTGGAAATTTCTTCCATAAAAAATGGTCTTTAGAGGTCATGTCCAGCCACACAGTGAGATCAGGGCAGAGATCACATCGGTGAAAGTCCCAAGAGATTGGAGTTGTTGAGCCAATTAAGGAGCGAACCATAGAACTGGTGGAGGATGTTCTTTTTTGCTGCATGGGTGGTGTGCACGATGCCCTCGGCTTCGAGGGTTTGGATGAAGTTGCGGCATTTTCGGCTAGAAGCTAATGAGTGGAAGAAGCGGGAGTTATCGTCCCTGTCAAAAGCCATGTGCACAGCAGCCTCACATGGAGCTTTGAAGCCCATTCACAGCAGCCTCACGGATCGGAGAGCATTTTCAATGTGGCTAATGAGGGGGGCGGCATTGATCAAGGGCATTTATGAGGATCCCAAGGTCGGACTCACGCGCTGGTCAGGGGAACACCACGCTTTGGACCAGCGTTTACACATGAGACAGCACTTCTTCATGTGCCCAGAGAAATTGTTGTTGGAACCAAAGCGAACCAGACCAGGTATATCTCTCGTTAGGGCAGAGAGAGTGGTGCTGGGGAAAATCAAGTTCCAAGCATCATTAACAAATACTTGATCTAGCTATGGAAAAGAGAAAAGATCTAGTAATTCATTGACAGATCTAGCAAAAATAAGTAACTACTCTTGATTTCATAGGCGTACCTCCGTAATTTCACCTCTTGATTGCCGCAAAATCGAGAGCTGTTCAATCACCGTTATGAGAGACATCCTTCTAGCAGAGAAATTTGTAGTAATATAAGAGTCTACTTGAAATGGAGAAGGAAGAAGACTAGCGAGAAGGAACACAATAATAAGAAGAAGGGAATAACCATACAGCTAAAAGGAACGCCCTTAAATATATCTATATAAGTTAATATAATTTATTATAGCATCCAAAGATTTATGTGTATTTAGTAACGCATAATGACTATAGTCTTCAAGCAACCCATAAAAAGCTGTCAAAACAGCTGTCTTCTTCTGTATATATGGACATACATGACACCACACGCATGTCACATAGGAGTGGTGAGATACTTTGTTTCTTGGCGGGCTAAAAGAAAAGGTAATATATTTCACCAACTTTATTTGTTCCATGCCATTCCTTTACTTATGAATGGTTAATATTACTGATGTTCGAACTGCGAACACCTGAGACCATATGGTTAGTAATGGAAAACAAAGAAAATTTGTTAACAAGTCAATAAAGACTAGTGACCACCAGTTTACAATTAACATTGATTATTAGTATATGATGACTAGCAACGAATGAACACACATAAACCAACAACTTCTTAATTCATTTTTCTAGGATTATGAGGGAATTTACAATTTTTAGGATCGGAGGATTAGTGTGTCGCCATGTGCCAGATGACTCCCCTCCTTACAACATTACATGAGTCCATTAATATATTTTATTTGATTGCATTGTACTATAATCCACTTAGAAAAACAACCACAAATGTCAATAAACATTTTGTTTTCAATAAGCTTAACTTGCTACATC
>PUID01032828.1:145859-160996 GCA_002993905.1 Miscanthus sacchariflorus | reverse complement strand
AAGCCACAGTCGCAGGGCTGACGAGCAGCTGCCGCCGGATCTCAACTAGCCAGCCACCACGAGCAGCCGCCGCACGCCCGCGAGCAGCAGCCGCCGGTCCTCACCCAGCCATCTGCTGCAGCCAATCCTCGCCCCGCACGTCGCCGCTGTCTCTCTTCATGCCATGCACCGCTGCCGTCGGGCACGCTTGTCTGAGGAAGAGGAAAGAAGCTTTTTTGGACTCGAGGAAAGGAGCATTTGCGGTGCTAGCAAGGGATAACGATGAACGAGTGGATAAAAAATTCTGGATTGGAGCTTTAAAAAAATCTGGATTGTATGAATTTGCGCAAAACATTAACCAAATGTTCTTTTTTGTGACGGATGATTTCAACCAACCATGTGAGCTATATATTCTATAGATATTTCTATATCGATTCCAAACCCAATGCCTTTATATAGGTATTAAACTCTCAAATTACCGAAACAAATGGTACGTTGATATGCTTCCGGCTTTATTGTGGGTAGTGTTTAAGTACTTTTTGGGAATTATCTCTTCACTTGAAACAACCACTGTATTCTTAAGCATTATTATTATATTATAATTATTATTATATATACGTCTAGATCTTTTAGTAGATGGGAAGATTCTTATTTCCTTTGACTGATAATTGTTGATTGAGATTTTATAGAAAACAATAACCATATCAATCTCATCTATGTATCAAATACCTATAAGTGTCATACAAGATAACATCTCAATGACAAGAGACATATATTTTTTTTCTTCCTGTTGTAACGCACGGTCATATTTCCTAGTAAATATTAATATTTTCTTGTAAATATTTGATCAAAGTTAAAAATGTTTAACCTCTCGGGAACGAGAACAACACTTATTTTAGAACAGAGGGAGTAGAAGACATCTTACCCCCTCGACTCTCGTTCAAATTAACTTCATATCCTGGTTTGGAATTGGTTTAATGTGATTTTGTCCTTTCTTTTACTTAAGGAATCATATAAATATTTATTTGATAAGATTTTTAAACCACAGAAAATATCTATATGATTTTAAAATTCTGGAAAAAGTCGAGAGATATGCTGAGATACACCAAATCCAAATAAACTATTTACAGCTCATAAAAATATATTTAGATGCTTCAAAAAAATATTTAATTCTAGAAAAATAAAAAAATATCTAAAAAACTAGAAAATTCCAAATATATTATTATCGGCGTATTAATGTGTTTTAAATATTTTGCATGAAAAATATATGAGATGCAACTAGCATGAATGCAACATACATTAATGCAAAATCCAAGACATTAATGATGCAACATACATGTTTATACATAAACTAGGATGTTTTCAAAATTTTTTAGAAGTTTTCAAATATTTTTTTCTATTTTCTTAGAGCTGAATCTATTTTTTTAAACATCTAGAGATAGTTTGATGAGCTCCAAAAGCTATGACTTGGAGGCTCCACCTTTTTCTAGCAAAAGGCCCCACTTATTTGGGGCCTATGCGGTCAATCATTTTGCACACTTTTATCGACGGACGTGATTATATTAACATACTGATATCTGAAAAGAAAATGACTTAACACAAACATACTGCTCAGCCAAGCAATGACATGTTCAGAAAACATGACTTACATCAGCAGAATAATTAATTATGACATTAAAATATATTGATGGCCACCAGTTTAGTCAATTTGTGAAAATCATCCCAAATGCATACATACAATAATATAAAGAGACTAGTGACTAAATTTCATCATATCCTCAAATAGAATTATGGCTACAAGCCTTTGTGTATTTTTTTCTTTCCTTTTTTTTATTTTGTTCTGTACTCTGTCTTTCACTTTCAATAAAATCTCCTGTAGGGGTTCACACCCCTCTTGCCCTAAAAAAACTAAATTTCATCAAATGCATATATACAACTTCATAGTATAGTAGTTAACACCGATTGGAAAAAGTATGTATAGTAGCAAATACCTGTGGTATTTGTCAAGGAATTGAGAAACTAGCAGCGAATTGAGAAAGAAAAAAAAACAAATCGAGGCGCCCGTAGACGTGGGGCTTCTAGCTGGGCGCGTGTCGGAGCTGTCAACGGCAGCCGGTTCGACGACAACCGCGTACGCCATGGTGTTCAGACTTCAGACCCATGTGGCAGGTCGTTAGTAATTGGTTGTAAGGTATTATGAATACTGTAAACCAAACTCTGGAATTCTGAAAGTCCTGTCCTCCGACACATGCTTCTTCCCCTTTCCCAAGTTCTTCCCCTTCCTCCAGCTTGTGGTAACAATTGGTACATCCTGTAATTCGAGCTACGGCCGCACGACCATTTCACCCGGCTCTGACAATCCCGCAGCGCCATGGGCCCCAACCTCAAGCTCGTCCTCAATGACCTCGGTCGCCGTTTTGACAACCATGATGCCAAGTGGGAGTGTTGGTTCCTGGATCACGACCGCGACCCGCAATTTGCGATTCCATCATCGACAAGCGTCTCGTTGGAGACAATTTGTGCTGATATGGAGTCCCTTCACGTCGACCACGCTAACGTCAAGCACGACGACCACGTCGCCGCCACCGATTTTGCCACCTAGCGCCTGGAGGTCGAAGCCCTCGTCGACGACCTCAAGCTAGAGGTTCAGAAGATTGCTAAACACTTGGATCAAATGGTGTTGGACGCATCATCGCACCAGCCCAGCATCTCCCTTCCCCGACGTCGGTGGCCATGCGCCCACCTGTCGGGCTACCCACCGACAAGCCCCACAGGCACTACAATGCATCATCTCCCTATGATGTTGGGTCTAGGGTCATCACGACCTGGACCCATATCCCAATTTAGGGTACGTTCTCCAATCCTCCACCACAGTCTCATGCTGTTGTTCCACCCGCCTACCCTCCTTGTTCACCCCCACCTACCGCCTATCGGACGCCTTCCCGAACTATAACTCCCCAAATTCAACGACAAGAATCCCCGCCTTTTGCATTCTTGTTGTGATAAATATTTTTCCATGTATGGGGTTGAGGAATCCTTGTGGGTGAGTGTAGCCGAGATGCATTTCGAGGGTCCTACCCCTCGTTGGTTTCAGTCAGGGGAAGGACAGCTCCATGATACCTCTTGGCAATCCTTCTGTCACCTCATCCATGATCATTTCGATCGTGACCAACATGAGGTTCTCATTCCCTTCACCAATCGTTCACTGTCAAACAACTTTCGACGATGTTTGATTATGTCACACGCTTTTCTGAACTCGTCGATTATCGTTGATTAGTTTTTTTCTGAACTCGTCGATTAGTTGGCTGCTTATTCTAATTCCACTGACCTCACGCGTCTGCTCCTTTATTTTTTGAAAAACCGGGAAAATATATTACATAAACTTATTAATGTTTACACCAAATCTTACAAAGACCCTCTTGGGGGAAATGAAACTACACACCAGTCCTTGCAAGATCATGGTCCTCCCGGTTGACCTCGTCGCTGGTGATCGGAGCAATCTGCAGCTTGAAGCCGACCCCCTTCCGGACGAAAGCTCTTCACAATTTTTCAATGCCACCACGAGTTGCATATCGAGTGCATCGACATGCTGTAAGCTCATTGAACGAATATGGCCGCCGACCATCACATCCCCGGTAAAACAAGGAATCTGGCATCTCAAAGGCCACCAGCAACCCTGACTCACCGGAGAACGATACAACCCGAAGGAAAACAAAACCACAAGAGAAGGTGGGATCCAAACTCAACCCGGTTTCTCTACAAGTTGGTAGACATACCTTCCAAATTTTCTCCATATATCCATTGCCGTATTCTGGATTACAGGTCTAGCACTATCGTTGGTACCATGGGCACCAACGACACCAAGAAAATCACAAGGAAACCGAACACCAACGCAGAAGATAAAATCGATGACATACCCATCGATGTTGAGACCCCGCAAAAGATATCACCATCAATCACCACATGCACCTCAGATAGCACCAAGGACTCGCTCACCACGAACACAGGCAATAGTAGAGAAACTCTGGAAGGAACAAAAGCTTACCGACAACATCTCCACCGGTAAGAAATCCAACCTTATTCTAGGTAAAACTACTATATTAGAAGAGGATATGTACATCACCCACCGGATCCGCCGTTTCCAAAGCACATTGGCGCCAAAAAGGCCACCGACGGCGAGGAGAAGCAGCGAATCCGGCGGGGAGTCAAGAAATCGCCGGCACGTCGCCTCTCTCTACTGTTGGGGAACGGACGCTTCCAGAAGCTGCCTGGTCGCTTAGGACTGCCCAGCACGTGCAAACACACGTGTCTGCTCCTTTAACAATATTACAAGCCGCTTTTGGGCCCTCTCTCACTCACGCACAATTCTGGCTGCCTGGTCGCTTAGGACTGCCCAGCACGTGCAAACACACGTGTCTGCTCCTTTAACAATATTACAAGCCGCTTTTGGGCCCTCTCACTCACGCACAATTCTGAATAGAATTACGTAGCCCATTCGACTCCAGTGTATCTTGGATTGGGCCTCCTTGTCCGCCGGTCCACTTCAGCAGTCAAAGACGTACTCCTGCTGTCTGGTGGCCCTGCAGTGTTCCATTGTGCATCAGGTTCTCCAGAAGCAAGGACGCTGACATCCCTCCCTCCTCGAGTTCCAGCTTGTCCCCAAGCTGGAGCCGCCGGGACTGTTCCTTCATGGTGGACTCGTCCTCCTAGGTTGCCAGTGAAGCCAGCCACGATGACCAATGCACAAGAATTCGAGGTATCACGTTACCAGCTCGTCGACAGAGGTGTCGATCCAAAATAGCAACATGAATGTACCAGGATTGTTCAAGATCAGGTATGTGAGCACTGACCTGGACCGATGCACCTGTTGCCGCCTTGAGCTGGGAGACATGAAAGATGGGATGTACTGAACTTGTAGCAGGTGGTTGCAGTTCATAAGCCATGGATTCACCTTCCTGATGATGAAGGCCCAAAATAGCGAAATGCCAGCTTATGACTGGATCTGTTCACTGCCGAATTTCGAATGTACGGTTGAAGCTTTAAAAACACTCGGTCACCAACTTGAAACTGGCATTCCGACCGCCTGGTGCTTCATGTACTGTTGAGCGCGCTGCAAATGTTGCAGCACCAACTGAAATATCTTTTTGCGTTCACTGAGATATTCAGTCAAGTTAGGAAGTCTCAAAAAAAGATTCAGTCAAGTTAGGAGTAGTAAGAAGGTCTACAGATTCGATGCCAAAGTGTTTTGGTGGGGGTGTCCATATAGAACTTCAAAGGGAGAGGACTTTGTTGGCCCTCGATCTCCCTGTACAGGTGCGTGATCAGCTAACCAACACCCTCACACACGCACGGCTAGAGGTAGAAGAAGGGGGAGAGAACAGAGCACACATGCACAGCACGGCAGATAGTGCTGTGAAAGGGTGAGACAAGGGAACACAATGCACATATTTGGAAAATTTATCGACAACCACTAGTATGCAGTTATAATGAGAAGAACAAGGTAATCTTTCTATGAAATCTAGAGGCACTGTGCCAGGCATGAGGAGGGATTGGTAAGGGCATGAGAAGACCTGGATACTTGACTCTTTCAGGTTTTGTTTGCTTGAAAATGGTGCAGGAAGTAACAAACAGGTGCACAGCTTGTTTCATCCGCGGCCATGCAAACAAGGCTTTCAGTCGCTTGTAGGTAACTGGGAAGCCTGAATGACCCCCTAAAGGACTGGAATGCAGTGCCAACATGACTTGCTCTTGTATCTTAGTATTGTGGCCGAGCCACACCTGCCCCTTGTATCGGATAACACCATCTGTGAGAGGGTACTTGTTCTTTGGCTCACCACTAGCTAAGGTTGAGGCTTGTGCCTGTGGATCAGTGAGGTATCCCTGCTGTACAGCTGCCAGCCATACTGGTTTAGACACTGAAATATAACACAGATTCAACTGTAAATGGGCTTGGTCAAGCTGCATGTCTGGACAGCGAGATAAAACATCAGCACAACGGTTGTCCAACCCTTTCTTATACTGAATCTGAAACTGGAGACACATCAGCTTGGTTAGTGCCTTTTGTTGAGTGACGTTGAAACCCATTGTTCAGTTAAATGAATAAGACTCTTCTGATCCGTCTTGATGAGAAACATACCATGTTGTAGATAGGGTGCCAGTGATCTACTGCATATAGGATAGCTAGGCACTCTTTCTCATATGCAGAGAGGCCCCTATTTTTTTGGTCCTAAAGCCTTGCTGATGAATGCAATTGGATGTCTGTCTTGCTGCAAAACTGCCCCAATACCCTTCTCACTTGCATCAGTTTCCACCACTAATTGTTTAGAAAATTTTGGAATGGCCAGGACCGGTGCTGATAGCAAGGCCTCCTTAAAAATAGAAAATGCTGTTTGGGTCTGATCAGCCCACAAAAAGGTTTGACCCTTCTTGAGCAATGTTGCGAGGGGCTTGCTGATGATTCCAAAGTGCTGCACAAAACGTCTATAGTACCCAACCATCCCTAGACAACTCCTCACATGCTTCACACATATCGGTGTCGGCCAACGTTGTACAATCTGCACCTTGACAGGATCGGTATCTATCCCTGATGCGCTGATAATATGCCCCAAAAACTCGAGTGTGTTAGTGGCAAAGTTACACTTCTTGAGCTTGAGATATAACAGATGCTGACAGAAGAGAGAAAAACTCATTCCACCAAATGTTGTTGATAGTCCTTACTATAAACCAAAATGTCATCGATAAAGACCACAACAGATTTTTGGAGCAGAGGAGCTAACACTGTGTTCATGAAGCTTTGAAATGCGGCAGGTGCACCGGTTAAGCCAAAAGACATCACCTTGTACTCGTAATGCCCACTGTGAGTTTGGAAGGCTGTTTTGTACTCATCACCTTCCTTGATGTGAATTTGATGGTAGCCAGAACGGTGATCCAGTTTAGATAATATAGCAGCACCAGATAATTCATCGACAATCTCATAAAAAAATGGGATCAGGAACTTACTTTTCACAGTATAAGCGCTCAGCCGGCGGTAATCCATGCACAAGTGCCACTCTCCATCTTTCTTCTTGACCAGTAGAACCGGTGAGGAAAAAGGACTATAACTATGTTGGATGATTCCACTTGATAGCATCTCTTGTACTTACCTCTCGATCTCATCCTTCTGTTGTGGAGTGTACTGGTATGGCCGAAGTTTGAATGGTTGAACTACGGCAACCAATGGAATAGCATGTCATGACTACGGTTCAGAGGAAGACCTGTCGGCTCAGCAAATAAGTCAGCGAACTGCTGGACCAAGTCCTGGATCTCTTGCTGAGATATACTCTGCCCCTCTAGAATATTAAGTGTAGATAGCTCCAACAGATGCTCCACTGCCTCGTTCTTCAGCAGCCCTTCCAATTGTTCAACAGTTATCAAATTACAGCATGATATATTTGCCAGGATACCTTGCAGCTTCACCTGTTTACCATTAGACTGGAACGAAATCCATTTGTTTTTCCAGTCCACCTCCATAGGGCTGAAAGCTTCAAGCCAATCCATGCCTAAATACCATGTCATATCCACTAAGTGGCAACACTTTCATATCTGTGATGAATGTGTACCCATGACATAGCCACTCACAAGATGGAATTGCATAATGACATGCTAATACTCCACCACCAGCCACCTTTACCTGAAGAGACCTCTGTAATTTCTGAACCCCTGGCATCAGTGCTAACATGTGGCTCCCAATGAAAGTGGACGAGAACCTAGAATCCACGAGTATCAGTATTTGTTGGCAATGCACTGAACCCCACAATCTGATGGTTCTATTCCCTTCAGATCCATTGACAGCTTGATTTAAGATAGCCAATAACTGCTCCTTCTCATCACCAGTACCAATGGAAGGAAATCATAACTTAATTCATGTGCTTCCCCGGCAAGCGTGGCTAGGTTGGTGGGAGCCACCGTGGTGATGATGGCAAGCGAGGGTGTGGCCACAGTGCTTCTCCTACCTTGCGTAGGAACCCAGAGAGATGACATGAAATCCATTGCAACCAACTTTAGTGTGTGAAACCTGCATGAGGCCTACAGCACATCAAGATGAAAAAGATTAGATCAAAAGGTGCTTTGCAGCAACAAAACAACACAAAATGCAATATCTAACAATGAAAAAGAATAATTTCGGCAGTATAACATGAAAATAGTACATAATGGATGATTGTGTCCTAAGATGTGCAGTGAAGAAGTCTGCTTAAACCTTAGCTACCTTACCGTTAATTCAATTATTTAGAAAGCATAAACATTCAGAAAAAACACATGTATGGTGAAATCTCAACATATCCAAACATGTGGCAATTGGACCAAATGATTCATCTAATTAGGCAACCAGGCCAATGATGATCATGGACTGAATGCTGTGAAGAATCAAAGCATAAACTTACAACCCAACATCTTAGTCCTGAACCTCACCCACCTAACATAAGATATTTTACCTCCTGTGTTAAGTTTAATCAAGTTCAGAGCACATTTCCCTCTACAGTAGCTCACAAATTCATCATTTCAAATTTGAGTACAATAGCAGTATGAAAAGGCTTTTAGCAGACCACCATCATCATCCATTGCAACAGCTAGCATATTCCATTCTTCCTATTGAGATTGGAAGGTTATAGAAATACCAAACATATAGCAAAAGAAAAATGCAGAAAGGAAACTTGGCTGCCTACTCCATTCAGTGGTTGCTGCAGTCTCACTGTCCTGGCTTAATTCCTTCTTCTCCTCCTTCAAAATTATGCACAAAGAATAATCTCAAAAAAAAATATATGCACAAAGAAAATGTAAGTAGTTAGATAAAGAAGCTGACAAAGATGTGAGTTATCTCAATGATTAAATGTGCTATTATTTTGTCTCAATGATTAAATGTGCTATTATTTTGCTAGTGAACTTAGCTTTGCCATCAAAATTCAGAAGTTCTCCAGAAGTAGTACCTGTTAAACCTAGTATAGTAAGCTCCACGAAAGCACCTGAAATATGGTTACTCTAATGTTTATGCTGTTTGGTCATGGCCTCGAGAGTTCACCCTTTGCTGAGAGTCCAGCCCTTCAAGTATTAACTGTAAGCCAAATAAATGAAGGGTCCTAATTTGACGTGTTCCAAAGGATGTTTAATGCAAATCAAAGACATTAGTAGAAGGTAAAAGCAAGCATACTATCATTGCTGCTCTTTGTCAGATGTGGCAAAAGAGGGGAGCGACTCCCACCCCGGTGAATGCGAGACAGTGTCATTGACTTGGTAAGGGCTAAGTGGACGCACGGCGAAGGACGACCTCTGCCTCCTGCAAGCCCAATATCACAGAAAAACATAAACAGAGGATGGACAGACGTAGAGTAACCCAGATGACAAAGTGTCCAAAGAAGCTGTGCAACACAGAATTCACAGAAATTCCCAATGCATACACAATTTTTTGTCGCCCCCAGCAGCTACTTCAGTAGTCTACTTGAAGTAAGTGGGTTCCAGAAAGATTGGCAAAAAGGGTAATGTCTGAAAATGCAGAAGGATATTGGGCCATTTTTTTAGGAAATGTAAGTGCTACCTTGACGATGATTTCACGAGTGAACCTGAGGCCCGTTAGTTACTGAGCTCCTCAATGCATTTGCTAAGATAAGACAGTGAAATGAACGAAATACAGAACAACCCTGTGCAGCACTGCACAAGTCTCACAAGGCAATACAGAACCTTCCTCACATGTTTGTGCATGCAAACCCAGTTCTGGTTGCCCGCATACTTGAATTAGCTGAATTGACGTGTCAATGTTCTGTTGCAGATGGCCTGATGTATTTCAAAGGTCTTATTGATATGGAGTGTTTCCAGTCGAAATTGGAAAAATTGGAGAAACTATGTAATTCTAATAGCTGTGTGCCAAGAACTCGTTTGGGGATTCCACCAATTTAGCATGTCCCACAAAGACAATAAAGAACATGCTGACTGCAGGCAGCAAAGTAACATGCATCCTACAGCAATTCAATCCTAGCATTGGTCATTTGCAGAATTCCAAAACATCATGAACCCTGTAATCAACGAAGGTATATCCTAATAAAGCCCATTGCATTCTGCAAACAAACGACAAATAAGGAACCGTGAGGCAACACCCATGTTTTGAGGAGGGCAAATCTGGATCACGAACAAAAGGGAGGGTGGATAAACCTGGATCCTTTGCTGCTGCCTCTCCAATGTCGCGGCGAGGAGGAAGTATAGGATAAGCGCAGCGTCACTGTCGCGTTGATGACAGAGAAGATGAGGACGGCAGGGAAGTCGTCTGATTCGCTTCAGGATCGCAGGGGCGCGTCTTTGGTTGACGGCGCACGATGCACAGGTTGAGGACAGCGCGACGGCTAGGTAGACGGCGGCGCTGGCTTCTCCAGATGGCGGCGCGATGGCATCGCGGGGGCTCGTCCGTTGGGTGATGGCGCGCGGCGGGCTACTGGGAAGGTAGAGATTACAACTCCGGCCAGTTCGTCTCCTCGCTGCCGGAACCACGGACAGCGCCGCCGCAATGAAAAGCGCCAAGCCAACAATCCCTTCCACTCACGCACAATTCTGAATTTCTGAATAGAATAGAATTACGTAGCCCACTCGCCTCCAGTCCAGTGTATCTTGGGTTGGGCCTCCTCGGCGTTCCCTTGTGCATCAGCTTCTTCAGAAGCAAGGACGCTGACACCACGGGCATGGCTGGGAAACTGTTTAGGAGGACGGAGGAGGTGAAGGCAAACAACACCGCCGGCCAATTGGTCCAGTGGAAGTGTGTAATGTAACAGCTCGAGCAAAATATTCCAACACACAGTATCGAACGCCTTAGAAATATTCAGTTTGAACAGGCACGCATGGGTATGGCTTCTATGGCCAGATTCCTGACATAGAAATTATGCTGAATGCAGCAGCGTTTACTAATGAATGCACACTTTGGGAGTTGGAGACTAGCTTGTCGATGTAGTGGGAAAGCCTGAGGACTAGAACCTTGGAGACCACTTTGGCGAAGGAGTGAATGAATCAGTGACAACTGAATCAACATCATCATCACATAGACACAAACCTGGACAGTACGTGAACTTGAGTTGTGAAACATGAAGGATGGGAGATCTTGCAGGAGGGAGGCAATGCCAACTTATAACGAGATTCCATCGAGGAGCTACACAAGATTCAATGTATGGTTGAAGCTTGATATAAACTTCATCGCCAACAGCTAACACCCTTTCAGAATGATGCCTGACTCTTTCAGAGCTGTCTACATTTCAGAGCTTGATGCTGCTCTGAAAGGGTGTTAGCTGAACCAGCTGTCTACATTTTAGTTAAGCAGATCAAAAGTCAGGGGTAACCAGCAAGTAAATTTTCATTTAAACTAGAGCACCACACCCCAAGAGTATCACACAAGTTAGTCAAAACATCAGAATCAAACATCACTAGTGTTCTGTAACAACCCTAACAGATTCTAACAGAATTGGGTGGGAGTTTATTGAAGAATGGGAAGAAGAGATACAGTTCAGAGTGCAGAATGGAAATGCGAGTTTCAGGTCTGTTCATTCATCCCTGAACCCGCTGCATCTACTCAGAATCACACAACTCGGGGTGACAGAGTAGCTTCCCCGCATCTAGGTCATCCATCACCTTCTTCACTGCTCGGGCTTGATCATTGTCGACTCCATCATCTAACACCACAAAATACCACTGTGATCGCGCAGACTCATTCCACCTTGTAACAGCATCTATCGCCTGCACTTTCAAAAAGAACTGTGAAGTGTTCTGGGGGATGTATAACAGACCGAAGCAGCTTAAATGCCCGGCCCATAACTGCAGCAGCCTTCATTGCTTGACTGATACGTGACGATGCGTTTGCAGCAAGTGAACACACTGGTACAGGCAACATATGATCAACTAGAGGTGAAAATTGCCCAAGCCATTCAGCTCCTTGTTGTAGCCTCTCAACATAGCTCTTATTGTTCTCAAGCACATTCACAGCATATCGTTCAAGAGTGACTTGTCTGATCTGTCTGTCGTCTGCACAAAACCATGAGGAAGAGCAGCTGCTACCCTCTTGCTGATTTGCAAGCCTTCTTGCTCTAACGTACGCAATGTAGTGTCCTGACTTCAAGGATCCTTCGCCAATGTGCTCTACAACACCAGCTAGACGATAGAGGGTGCTACCTTTGTCGGCAGAGCTGAATATTGGAGAAAACATAACAGAATTAGGCCAAATGTATGGTTATAAATTAATGCAACCTTTTACAAATAATGCCATGCCTTTCTTGGTCATGTATCCTCATAACTGAACATTATCAACAAGAATCCTCTATCAGATAGACACCCATGAACCCTTCTCAAGTGATCAATTATCTAACAATGAAGATTTCAACAAATAAAGGCTCTAGAATTATTAAAAGGCCATACACATTTACCTTTCTTTTTTTTTCAAAAAAAATCCATTTATATTTGAAATACCAATACCAAAAGTCAGAACTCAGATTTTTTTTTTAAGTAATAGCAGAAGATCCGCCTTTCAATTAAAAAGAATAAAATTGACCTAGTTTATAAGGGAAACCAGGCCTGAAAACCTTACATAGTCACAGATTAAAACATAGAAAATACCCACAACACCAGAACATCATAGCCCTGACGACTAACACATAGAGGTAATATAAATGCCAACGACGCCCACCGCGTGTCCTCAGTGCCGAACTGACCACAAGCAGCAAAAAACAACTCCGGCTTCCCATGGTGAACAACAGCCAAACGCTTTGACCTCCTCCCATCATCCGATATCTTCGACAAGATCATATACCGAGTCTCACCTTGCGCCGTCATTTAGTGCCCTCTATAGCAGCTTGGCCTGGCACGGCATGAACGAGTCCTCGAGCAGCAAGGAAGCATTACGTTGCAATTTGCCGCAGCATGGCTGGTCCGTCAAGGCCACTGAGTGCCACCAGCGCCTTGATGACAAAGTCGAACATCGGACCTTTGAAGAGGTTGAGGTAGCGCAACAAGGTCATCTCCATGGTTTCGCCTTCTTCCTGTGTGACGCCCAGCCGCTTCATGAGCACTTGCCTTGCTTTGCTCTGRGCGTCACCACACGGCCAAGCAATGGCTGCTAGGCGCGCASTGCGCCGGGARGGCTTGCTCGGCCTATTCTTTTCCTTCCGTGGCTTCACTAGGCCATGTTGTTGTGGAGGAAGCAGGGGTTGTTGGCTAGGCTTGGTTATTGACTGGATGAAGTTTGCCAGTGCTACCTCACGTGCAGTCTGGCCATCATCCTCTGGCAAAGGTGGCGAAGTGTGTCCCCGTCCTACAATGTTCGTGCAAGGGTCGGCACTAGAAGCAGCTCCAAAGCCACGACGGGGGCGTGCGGACTCGCAGCGTGGACGCCTGGTGTACACGCAGCTCGGACGAAAATGACACCTCCTCAACCTGAACCCCGTCGTCCCCTCCAAGGTCGCCTTTGCCAGTGTATCCTCGAGCTGATGGCTTGTTAGCGCACTGGACGATGCATCGATGTCCAGTGTGGGGGTGGTAGACTCAACAGTCTCTAACCTTAGCATTTGAGCAGACGAACCTGTTGTCTGCTTCTCTGGTTGTATAACAGGACAGGAGGGCTCAGCATTTGTTGAGGCCGGGGAGGGTAGAAGTGGGTCAGATTCCCCACCGGCGGCATGGATAGGTGAGCAACATGAAACATAATTCAATGGGGGTTCCTTAGCTGCGGCAATCTCTAGTTGGAGAAGGGCATCTTCGACATCTTGGATTGTAACCTCCGATATTGCTGACCTGCTAAATGAAGAAGAATTGATCTTGTTGGATAATTCTATTCAAATGTGATAATTCTATTTTACAGTGAAGTAAACAATACAGTGCATTAGTGAACTGGGTTTGTAGCAGACGATCTGTGTGTTCCATTCATATTCAAATGTGATCGTTCTGTCAAACAAACTCAAGTACAACTGATTCACTGAAGCATTTTCCAACCAAAGACAAGATTATTTGGTGTAGATTGAACAAGGTTCTGATCAACATACTGTAGAAAAGAACTACAAAGTGGTAGAAGTCTTGGACCAGCTAGGCGTAGATCAGTGGGTAAAAACATAACTTAGATGAGAAACTTGATAATGTACCTCTCCATGACGCGGCGTGACGCGCCTCTAGTGTCGGAGTAGAGGTAGCATCGTAGTGGTGGCGCGGTCCAGTGGCGACGGCGAAGTCGATTGAGCTTCCCGTCGCTTACAGCGCACCCTCACGATCGGACTAGGGTGAGAACATGGTGGGGCGCTGGTGGCTGCGGTAAACCTCGTGTCTCGAGCCCCAGCCCCCACCTCCTATTTATTGCGCTGCGCGACAGGGGCTCATCAGCCAGTTAGAACCGGCTGAGCGCCCCCCGATCAGGATGCGGATCAAGGGCCTAATTGGCCGTTAGGCCAACTGGTGGAGATCATCCTAACATTCTCCCCCTTGATCTCACCTTATGACTTAAACTCAACTTACTTTATCTTTTTCCCATTCCATCACAGATCAGTGCATAAAGCGTGCCTCATCGTCACGGTCAGTTGTTACTAGATTAAACAGCTACAATGCATCTCTCTGTTTTGAAATAGATTCTCAACTTGGCCCTTAATATCCAGAAATCATAGGCTTTCCCGTAAACCCATGTCGACTGTGTGTTCTCTGAATGCACTGGGTGATTAGCCTTTGGTAAGCGGATCCACAAGTACTTGCTTGGTACTTATATACTCAATGCTTTCAAAATAATTCTGGATTTTCTCCTTTACAATATATAACTAAATGTCAATGTGTTTGACGGCACACTTGACATGTTGTCTTAGGAGTTAACTTACTTTAAATGATTATTACTGTTGTCTACCATTGTTAAATCCGGGTACAGATTCCCTTAACCACCTTTTGCCTGTTCCCGAAGCCTCATGACAAGCTATACTATGGTATGCATCATTGATGACACCACAATTATTTCTTTGGAGCTTTTCCACAATAATACTCCAACTGCGAGTGTTAGCAACTACTGTGGATTTCACTACACATCTCGCCAAGACTTAACATTTGTATCCTCAACTATTTAAGAGTATTTGTTCTTTCTTACTCAGCATGAGGCCTATGATACTTTGCAAAATTGCAAGACATTCTCAACT
>PUID01032825.1:38642-48911 GCA_002993905.1 Miscanthus sacchariflorus | reverse complement strand
GCCTAATGTTAATGTCGGAACGCGCAAAGGTCCCCTACCTGGTGTGCCAACTGTCGGTGTTTCGAGTAAATACCATCGAGTAAATTTGTATTATTACGCGTTCGGCCCGGATGGTATGCTAAAAGACACAAGGTTTATACTGGTTCGGGCAGAATGTCCCTACATCCAGTTTGTGGCTGCTGCTCATGTTATTAGCACTGAAAGGTTCGTAGTAGGGGGTACAAACGGGTGAGAGAGGGATAGGTCCCAAGTCTCTGATGGAGAGGTCGAGTGGGCGCTGAGAGCTCGGTTATTGATCAGCTGTGTGTGTGGAATTGATCCGTCCCCCTAGTGGGGTGTCCTGCCTCTCATTTTATAGACCGAGGGGAAGCAGGGATTACAGATGAGAGAAAGAAGAAAAACCAGAGGCCAAGGAGGTCCTCAAAGATGTCGGGTCTTCCTTTTCCTCTGAGCGAATCCCGCTAACACGGCAGACGGTGCCCGGGATAGCATGTCCGCTGATCCTGATAGGGCCGTGCTCTGGCTTTGTTCGGCAAGTGGTCACGTCACATCCCGCCCCGGCGGGCGGCGCGACGGACCAGGGTGCCGAAACGTGACCCTACGGGGGCAGACGGCGCAGCGACCCCACGCTGTTACTGTAGATGACATGAGTTTTCCTCCTGGACCGTAGTGGTTGTCGTATGCTTCTATCAGGATTCATGGCCGAGGGCAAATGTCGGCGCCCATAATACTGTAAGACAAATATCGGCGCCCACAACACTGTTCAGGCTCTGACATGTCTGGAAGGGCTTAAAGCGCTCGTCTTGTCATATCCTGACGGTACTTTTCTACAGGCGTGCAGGGTATGGTCCTCGTTATTGTGGTTGACTTGAGTGCACTGTCTTGTCCGTGCACGTAGTTATGAAGGAGCAGCGCACAGACATCGGACGAGGCGGAGCTAGCCCCCGGGGCGGGGCCAGCCCTCAGGGGTCGGGCGAGGCGGAGCCAACCTTCGGGGGTCGGATGAGACAGAGTTTGCCCCTAGACGTCGGGCGAGGCGGAGCCAGCCCTCAGGGGTCGGGCGAAGCGGAGCCAACCCTCAAGGGTCAGGCAAGGCGGAGCCAACCTTCGGGGATCGGATGAGACAGAGTTAACCCTCGGTCGTTGGGCAAGAGGTGTAGCCGCGTTCTTGTCTGTTCAGAAGCATCAACGTTTTGACGGTTATTAGATCTTCCTCTTTGGGTACCCCTGTATTTGGTCCCCGACGAGTATCATACCACTGTATGTCGTGTTGGCATGCATATATGCAAGCATTCTGGTCACAGAATTTTAATTTAGTGTAGAAATTTAGAAGGACAAATAACATACGGTGGCGAGTGGGAGACTAAAACATACATATGGCTCGTCGTTAGTCTGAACATTCACATCGCCTCCATCTTGATTATGTTGTCTGGACATCTGGCACAAGCATCATAATATATCATTCATATATACTCAAGCATAAATTATGTTGTCATACATACCATAACGTACAATTAATTACTACTGATCATGTATAGGTAGTACATCGTATTGGAATGGATATAAGCTTAAAATATAATTGTACCATTGTTTAATCATATTTATACATATCAGTCATACCTATAATGTTATAAAAAACTTTTTCCCCAAAAGGCCGGATATAGTGCTTAGGAAGGTATATGATGTTACCTGCTTGAGTAAATTTGGTGGCTACATTGTTTGAGATTGCAAAGACGCTTGTGTGTTGGTAGGATAAACCTGATGATTCTGAAGGGACACCTCAAGTATGGTGGGTCGACGTGAAAACAAATTAAATATGAGAAAATTGTATATTTTCCATTAAAATATACTAGTAGTCAGTGTTTTAATTTAGGAAAAGTATATAGAACGACGGGTGCACCCAAAGGATGTTACTACTGTGACTGTGACAGTGTGAAAAATAACAGAGAAGAACCGATAGTGTGTCCGGGTAATATCAAAATTAAGAAGACGCGTTTTAGTTTTATCCTAAGTCAAACTCTCTGCAATTTTTTTTTAAAAATGTATAGTACCACATACAATATCAAATAAGTACATTATAAAATGCATTTTGGTGTTAATTTCTATAAATTTGATCAAAACTAGAAAAGTCTGAATTGAGACAGACAAAACTTAATGGCCTACATATTATTCATTTTTTTTACGACTACATATTATTCATTTAGAACCGAGTGAGTATAACTGTTTGTCAATTAACTAATGTGTGCAGCCAAAATTGGGTTGGAGCTGGCTGCTGCAACCACACCTAGCCATTCAGAAGCTAAGTGAACCAACCAGCGGTCCAGCACTCATACATGCATGACTCCACACACTGCGTAGTTGTTTGGCTCCCTCCATTTCAAATTATAAGTCGGTTTGGCTCTGTGTCTGTCATCACTCCACACATGGTGGCCCAGCCCAACAGCAAGCGCATGAGAATTTCCGCCACCGGTCCGCGAACAAGTGTTTGTCCGGCCCGGATTGGGTCTGTGTAATGCCTCCTTATGGGCCCGTGTGGAAGGGAAAGTAGAAATAGCTAGCTTGGAGAGATTGAAACTTAAAGCTGTAAAAAAACACTTAGGGTCCGTTTGGATGATGCGATTTTCAAAAATTGTAATATCACAAAACTGTAGTTTTATAAACAAAGAGACACAAAACCGTGGTTTAGAAAAAAGAGGTTATGAGTGGAGTTTCTAAAACTCTAAAAAGACTACAGTTTTGCCAAAACCATAGTTTTAGAGATACAAGATTTGTTGCATCTAAACACCTAGTAGTTTTTAAAAACCAAAGTATTTTGTAAAACCATAGTATTTCTCAAATACTTTAAAAATACTTTGCATCCAAACAGGACCTAAACCATCTACTTCTTCCTCAAGAAGACTACCCTCGCTAGCGATCTGCCGCCGAGAACCCGGATCTCTTACCTTGTTTTTATGTTTCCTTTCGGGTTATTACTAATAGCTTTTAGATGTATGGGTGGAACAGGGTTCAGGGGTTTTCTCGATCTGTGTGAGAATATTTTTTTCTTAAGCCGGAATACCCGGGGCTGTCTAGCCACCGCAGATTAAGTTTTTTATGTTATGTCTAGATGCAAAGTAAAATTTACAATATTTTAAAAAAAAACTATAAACGACTTACAATCTGAAAGGAATGGAGTATTAAAATACTGTACTTCCTCTTTATGAGCATTCTAAATGATTCATACCTGCTGGGGCTGAGGATGAGCACCGTGTTGATTAAATTGATTAAGTAAAAGGAAGCCCATGATGGCAAGCATTGCGTCCGTGTTCTTACTGGATATGTGCTGCTCCACCTTGATTAACCGCTTGGACAGGTCCCCGGATTTGTAGTAAAGGCACACGACGTTGGTCTCCTCCTGGCAATCCATGACCAGCTGCAAGGCCTCACCAAGGGTTTTGTCCAGGGCCTCAAGTGCCTTTCTTACTGCCGAGTTGTTCATCAGCTCCCTGTTATCCTGGTGCTGCGACAACGTGTCGCTGAGTATCTCAGCGCGGCTTATTATCTGCTTGCATGTATCCTCATTCTGCTTGCATGTATCCTCATTCTGCTTCACTGTATCAGTCTGCTGCTCTCTTGATCTTGAGAGCAGCTTCGATAATCTTGGTAATGATGCCCACTGTATCGGCCATCCTAGGTACGCAGTACGCAAAGGGTGACAGATCGAGTAGAATCTGCAGATCAAGTTTAATTACAAATTACGAGGTATAGTTAAAAGAATTGATGATTCACGGAAAAACTAATGATCCGATTAACACAGTCAGAGCACTGACCTAGCTTCTTGGATTCTCCTTGTATTCTCCTCCAGAAACCTTCCTCCAAATGAGCGCGCGATTCAAGTATTGGCTGGGAAAGCATGTCTTCTTGAGTTAATGAGCTAATCTACTATGGATCGGAGACAAAGGCGCGCCGGAAATTACGAGGAACTTAAACAGCTGCAAGATAGATTAATTGCCAATCGCAAAAAAAAAAAGATAGATTAATTGCCCAAAATAAATGGCCAACCGTGTTATGTAGGCAAATGGGCCTTTAATAATGTCCAAAGCTCCAATAAGGACGAGCGCTAGACTCGGTCGTCTTTCGTGGCTCTTTCCTCAAGGACGAGCGCCACCCAACCCCGGCCCGGTCTGTTTGTCCATCGCATCTTACAAAGTTCCAATCAACTAGCTTATCAAACTAGCAAATATACACATGCGACACACACGTATTTATTGTTTCAATTAATAATATATTGTCCAAATTATATATGAATATGAAATTATGAACTAATTATCTCTTGCTTAGATTGTCGCCATCAACATCAATCTGTGACAATAGAACCATATATTAAGTATAGGATACGTACATGAATAGACAAATAAATCATCTATGACCTGCTAGGTTTGTTCATTTACGTCACTCATGTGTGCCACGGGAAACCCTTTGCAAGCAGTACAATTTGGCATCGTCTAGCGCCTTGTACGTAGCAGATCGAGCCTGGTTTGCATGGCGGCCTTGGGCCTGGACTCGAAACTCGATCGTGCACCCGAGCTTCCAGATGTACCATGGCCGTCCTCAGCGGCGTATGCGGGAGCACAGGTCCTGGCGGCCGGGCGTCAGTTGAAACCAAATACAACAAAAGCCAGCACAATATTCCAAGGAGTATCGTCACACAAAAAAACTCCAGCTAAGCAAAGAGCACATAAGACAGGAAAACGAAGAAAGATGGCAACCAACAAGGCAAATATCAGCTTCAAAATCTTTTAAGGACACGTATAGCATACGTGACGGACGAGGACTCATGAACCCATCCGAATCTTTTCTTTATGTATTGTGCTAGGAATCTTACACAAATATGCTCGTGCGTTGCAACGGGATGTAAAATTATTGTGCAGTCATCTTGACGACTTGTGGCTTAAAAATTTATTTAGCAACTATGTCATATATTTCAATTTATACTTTGTACATGCATGTAACTCTTATTAAAATGGGAGGTTTAGAGATTTATCAATGCTCACGTCTCCTTGCTTTTCATGTATCCTTTACCGGTGACTCGGCGAGTAGCCTAGAAAAGCAAGCAAGGCTTGCTCCTGTTCTCTCCGATGACCAAGCATTGGGAGCAAAAGCAAGCTTGATCTAGTCCCTTCTCTCGGCAACCAAACCATTATCAACAGCATTGTAAATCCTCTTCGCTCCTCCCCGTCGGCTGGACGCTTGTCTCCTCCATGCCACGCGTCCTGGTTTCAGAAAGCTGTATGAGCGACGAAGAGCAGTTTTGAAGTGATGCCAGGAGTTGGAGTTCGGTTTCGACATGAGAGAAAAGGCTAATTGATTTGGCGCATAGGGTGATACTTGTACGGACGAAGGAGGACGATTTTGGAAGTTACATCACGGTTTCCATGGGGCACACGCGGTTTCGGGGCGAACAAACCAAGAGACGTGGAACATATGGACTCCGGTAGACGTATTTAAGATTGTACAGGAGTCTTACATCTTACATGTAAGATCACGGAAGACGGAGGACTCATATAGCACGACATATCGATCGAACGGTTGTTATAGAGGAAGAGTAATATCACGAATGATGGAAGGCTCATATAGCACGGCGCATAGATCAAACGGTTATTATAGAGGGATAACCTCCACAAATTATTCACTCTTTTATAGTGTGAAAAAAATCTTTCCTAAAAAAATCTATTATCTTATCACAATAGTGTAATTATTAATAATACATGTTGACAACATTTTGTAGGTTCGCGAACTGATTATATATCAGATGGCTGAATTACTTGTGGTGGAACTACCCACCCGGGTTTAAGTTCTCGACTTGGCTTCTTGATTTTATTCCATGATTTAACGGCACTATGCTTTCAGTGGTAGGCAACATCCACGTCGACAGTGAGGCGCCAGTGATAACTTAGGCCCAGAGCCTCATACTCACAAAGGGATGGGTGGGGATGAAGCTAAAAATGTAGCTTATCCAGCTTCACCTGATATATGTGGAGCCCAGCATGCAAAAAAGACTAGTTTTGCCCCCACACACAAAGAGAGTGCACACGCTCAGGGAGGGAGCACATGTGGCTCGCCGGGGCGCAGCTCGCCGGGGGCTCGGGGCATGTGCGAGCACAGCCGGTGGGGCACGGGCAGCCGCGACCACCGACACGCACGAGCACGACCGTCGAGCAGTCTTGGCATTGAAGAACAGTCATTGAGCGGCTGCCGAGGTACACACGACCTGGAAGACGAATGGGAGAACGAGCAGGGCAGGGTCCGTCGAGCGGGCCGTGGCAAGGAAGGCGAGCACCAGGGGCAACGACGAGAGGCGAGGGAAGCCGGGGCGGAGCCACGAGGACGCAGTGCGCGCACACCGTGGCCACAGAGGACAGCCAGGGAAACCATGGGGATGTTGTCCCGTAGGAGCTCCATGTGTTGGCTCTCGATCGCGTGGAGCTCCATGCGCGGCCACCGAGCGCGAGCAGGAGCTGCTACCAGGGCCACGCTTGGCCATCGGGCGTGGACCGGGTGTGGCTGTCGAGCCACGCACAACCGTTGGGCACGAGCGGTGCGGCCGCCAGGCGCGTGTAGGCACGGCTACCGGCGGCTTGCATGCGAGGGACTCCATCGTTGCTGTTTGGGGCATGGGGTTGGGCCCTGGGATGTGGGCGCCGGGACGGGGATGTGGCAACCCGGGGTCTTGGGCGTTGGTCGTCAAGCTTTTCTTTTTGCCGTGGCCGTTGGAAGATGGCAAATAGAGAAAGAAAAGAGAAAGTCTAAGGGTATTATGGTCATTTATTCTTTTTCCTCTCTAGAGAAGTTGTTTTGTCAAACGGGGTCAAGAAAACAGCTCAACTTCTCCAGTAGAGTTGCTCATTGAGCCAAAAACAAAAAAAAAAACAACTTCACCAATGAAGCTAAGTTGTGCCAAACAGGACCTTACTTAATGCGGGTTAGTTCCATCAACCGCGGTTGTTAGTCTTATATACTCGCTCCGCTGACAAACATTCCTATCAATAAGACAATTGCTAGTCACAGTATGATCTCTTGTTAATTTATATGGGCAAAGTCAAATTTTTCGGCCTCCAACTTATTACACAACAGTTCGATTTTCAATCTTAAACTATGAAACCAGGTACGGACACCCTCAATATAAGTAGGTTTACATAACTAATGCCAACGAAGGCACTTGAAGGAAGCCATGTGTTATGAACAAGGAGCCGACTAGAGGAGGGGTGAATAGTCGTTTCTAAACTTAATCGCTATGGCTAACCGAAACAATTATGGAATTAAACTATTCGGTCTAGCCTCGACTACACCCCTCTGTCAATGTTCACAGCACCTTACAAAGGGTCCTAATCAAGTTATACACTAAAGTGTCGAGCTAGTGGGAGCTTACCTAACAATTCTAGTTAGCAAGGTCACATAAATCTATGCAACTAGTCTTTTTTTAGAATACCTATGCAACTAGTCAAATAAGCAGTTAAGCACACCGGGAGCTCCTACACATACTAGTGATCACAAGCACAAAGCAAATTAGACTACTACTAATCACTAGTTACACTAAACACACAACTAGAGATTGGTTTGGTGGTGCTCTCTCCACATGTTAGCCTCTCCACTGGTGATCCAACCGGCGCATCCACCGGTCCAACGGTGGGGCAAAATCCCTAGTTCCAGTAAGGTCTGGGCCACCACTAGACTAAGCGCTTGGCCCTTCTGAGCACTCGACCTTCTCCTACATGGACCGACTCACAGCCGGTCCAACCTTGCCCACAGGAGGTTAGACCACCAAGGCCACCAGAGATGCCACACAGCCCAAACTGCTCCACGCTGAAAGCCCTAGTTTGGTTTTGGATACTAGATGATACCTAGTGTACTAACCCTTGTCATCTAGTGTTGTGATTTAGATAGGGTTGTACACACCAAGTGATGGAGCAAGTGAAAGGTCCATGGAGATGAAGATGGACATGAGATGTTGATGATCAAGTTCCAACTTGGAAAAGTAGAAAGAGAAAAACAAAAACCAAGTGTTGATCAAGGCAAAGATATCAAATAGGTTTTTGTTTTGGCACTCAAGACACCATAGAGGGTGTGAGTGTGTTTAGGATCGATAGCCATACTTTAAAGAGGGGAAATCTTTGGCTAAGCGGTTATCAAGTGACACTAGGTGACATGATTCTTGCATATGCATTAGGGACCTAGTGTGCTAACAATTAACCCTAGGAAAAAGCTTGGAAAATGCTAACACGCGTGCACACGAGTTACACACTTTGTGGTTAGCAACTTGGAAGCAAGGGTGAAGTGTTTGAGCAGATAGAAAAAGAAAAGGAGGCGAAGGGTGCTAACCGGACGCTGGTCTCGGCATGACCAGACGCGTCCGGTACTAAACCCTAGGTCTCGGTCAGCCTCTATGGCTTCATTGAATGTAGGGACCGGACTCGGGCTTGAATCCGGTCACTCGGTCTAGAGAGGGCGTGGCTCGGCTCGTCGATCAAACGCTGGAGGCGAGGCGCGACCAGACACGCAGGGGGTGCGTCAGGTCGCTGCTGACGTACGCTAATGTAGGCATAGTGCGCGAGCGCAGAGAGGACCGGACGCATTGGCGAGTCCAGTCACGTCTGACCGGACGTGTCTGAATGCCCGAAACCCTCTCTGGTGCCTTTCTGTACTCGATCGGATGCCACGTTGTGGTGAGTCCAGTTGTTTCGAGGAGCGAGTCTGGTCACATCCTAACTACGTGAGTGATCAACTAGTGACCGTTGGAGATGAACGAGCGATGTTCAAAGGGACACCACGTGGACGCCATCCGTGGACCAGACACTGGTGACCAGACGCTGGGGTGCTCAAGTGGTGCTCAAGTGCAAAATCAACAACAAATGGCCAGTTCATCATCTCAACCAAATGACCAACCAAGTGCAAGTAATCAAGTTCAAATGCTCCAACCAACAAATGTTGCAAGAGATCATCTATTGGACTCTATAATTGGAGATATTTCTAGATGTGTGCAAACTAGATCAAGATTGACATCATTTTGTGAGCATTTCTTATTTATGTCATCCATTGAACCAAAGAAGATAGATGAAGTTTTAAAGGATGTTGATTGGGTCAATGACATGCATGAAGAACTAAATAACTTCACAAGAAATCAAGTATGGGAGTTAGTTGAGAGGCCTAGGGATCATAATGTGATTGGAACCAAGTTGGTCTTTAGGAACAAGCAAGATCAAGATGAGATAGTTGTAAGGAACAAAGCAAGATTGGTAGCACAAGACTATACACAAGTTGAAGGTCTTGACTTTGGTGAAACATATGCCCTGGTTTTAAGATTAAAAGCAATTAGGATCTTGTTAGGCTATGCTTGTGCCCACAACATCAAACTCTATCAAATGGATGTGAAGAGTGCATTCTTGAATGGATACATTAATGAAGAATTCTATGTTGAGCAACCACCCGGTTTTGAAGATGACAAGAAGCCCAACCTGTTTACAAGTTGAAGAAGGCATTGTATGGCTTGAAGCAAGTACCTAGAGCATGGTATGAGAAGTTGAGGGATTTCCTACTCTCTAAAGGATTCACGATGGGCAAGGTTGACACCACTCTCTTCACCAAGAAAATAGGCAATGAATTGTTTGTGATGCAAATATATGTTGATGACATTATCTTTGGATCAATCAATCAAGATTTTTGTGAAGAGTTTGGAAATATGATGGCAAATGAATTTGAAATGTCCATGATTTGAGAGCATAGTTGCTTCCTTGGTCTTCAAATCAAGCAAATGAAGAATGGCACATTTGTGAGTCAAGGCAAGTATATCAAAGACATGCTCAAGAAGTTTGGAATGGATGATGCAAAGGCTATTAGTGTCGGCACGGAAATTCGTCTCATGCCGAGCACACGAGCAAGCCAGAAGGGTCTGCCCAATGGAGTTGGAGATCCGCTTGGCTTCAACACAGGGATTATCGATCCTGTGCACTCCTCACGAGATGTGCCAGTCAATTTAACCCTGCAATTGACAAAGAGAGAAAGCTAATCAGTAATTTAAGGCAGAACATGACGGTGTTGCCAGACAGTCCCGAATATGCGGCTCGAAGAGCCGATGTGGAAGGAGATCGACTAAATAACCGATTCTCGCATACTCATAAGAATAAATCAGTTAAAGCTCATGGAATTATGGAAGAAAAATCGGGTATCATTCAGGATGAATATCGTTATTTAGACAAATATTAGTCAATGGCAATAGGATGTCAACACTAATCA